>JAJMEC010000048.1:93767-158720 GCA_030573955.1 Yamadazyma triangularis | reverse complement strand
TGATAATAGAATCTATTGATATAGATGATAATAGAATCTATTGATATAGATGATAATAGAATCTATTGATATAGATGATAATAGAATCTATTGATATAGATGATAATAGAATCTATTGATATAGATGATAATAGAATCTATTGATATAGATGATAATAGAATCTATTGATATAGATGATAATAGAATCTATTGATATAGGTGATACTGTAAACTATGTAAAGTATGTAAATAATGTAGATAACAACTACAAAAACAATAATAACGGCAACAACAAAAACCACAACAACAACATCAGATGACAACGGTTTAATTATTACATATTCCCTTGAAACCATCTCCGCTAATTGCTCTTTTAGTAGGTTGTATTGTTAACGTCCATTGTTTAAGAAACTGTTCTCACTAAAGTGATAATTTAAGCGATTGAACATGAAAGAGAATCATTTTTGGTCCAAATAAATAGACCAGAATAGTGGAAAAAACAATGCAGAAACAGTGCAGAAACACTCCCTCTCCGTTCCTGTAGTTTATTGTTAGGTTTTTGTCACCTTTTTGTCACCTTTTTGTTACCTTTTTGTCATTTTCCCCTTCCCCTTCCCCTTCCTCTCTCTCCCTCACAATCCATAATGCCGTGCAATCTCTGCATAATGCATACATAATAATCCTCAGTCCGAGAACAGCAACGGTTTTGCTTAAACGGGAATTGGTATTAACAGATTATCATAAGAATTATTTAAACCCAGCAATGTCGTTGTTGTAAAGTAGTAAACCGGTGTACAAAAAAGGGTCTAAATTGGTGACTAAAGCTTAACTTTGTGGTGATTGTTTGTGGTGATTGTGTTACTTTGTACTGATTAAGTTACATTATCCCGCACACTCCTTAATAGAGTTTCTATTGTCAAATCAACAGGAAAGTTTAATAGAATTGAAAGAGTGATTTAATTGTGAAGAGTTGAAAGAAGTTGGAAGTTGAAGTTTTTGGATTTTTCAGGTTTTTAGATTTTTTTCACTTTTTTTCAGATTTTTCATTTTTCACTTTTTCCCTTTTTTCAGATTTTTCATTTTTCCCTTTTTTCATTACTTTTCCTTTTCACTTTTCCCTTTTCCTTCTCAATTCCTTCTCAATCAATTCCGCGTGAGTCACAGATCAATCCCTAATGAATCAAGTTCTGTTAAATCCCACGAGGTTATCCATTATTTCTATCCACAGAACCAAATATTGGATATTTAAATCGGCTATATTGGAATTGTTATATAGAGAAGCTGGTCGTTCTGGAAAGAGTAATAGTTACGCTTCTCAATCTGATAGCGATAATAACGATGATGATGATGATGATGATGATGATGATGATGATGATCTTTCCTTGTCTGATCCCAAGGATATGACTAATGAACTAAACTACTTAAAGCTTCTGAAACGTACTGGTCTGTATACACTGTCAACGTCATCTTCAAGATCTCTGATTAAACACAAAACAAAGAAACATGGATCTTCTTCTTCTGGTTCAAGCTTTAGCTTTGATAAGGACGTTACTATGGACAACTCCAGTAAGGAAAATAGAGACTCAATACGAAAGGAGTCTTTAAAGGAAAGTAAGTTTGAAGATTTGGACGATAATGATGATGGTGATGATGATGATAGTAATTATTTTTTCCATATTGCTTTTACTCCTGTAGAGTGTACGATTATTTGTTCTACAATATTGATGGGGAGATTGTTTAAGGAACCGTTAAAGTTATGTCATACTTTAGGCTTTGATGATGTTCAGGTATTGGATGAAACTTTTGTTTGCTTACAAATTGATAGTGATGGAGCTTATGATCATAATTATCGAATTTTACAATTGACAAAACCCTTATCGGAGAATAACATATCATTATTTTTCCTTTCTAGTCATTTTGGCGACTTGGTATTAATCCCTAGTCAATTGGAAGATAAAGTCATCTCGATTTTGACTCAAAATAGCTTTGAATTCTCTGATGTGTCTGGAAGTTATATCATCAGTAATTCCTATAGTGGTGTTAAAAGTGATGATAATCATTATTCTCAACACTTAGAAGACCGAGTGTTCCAATTATTTAAACAAAGTAACATTCGTCCTTTGATTAATCATAAAGTGTCGTTACTATTAACCGGTTCAAGACCCAGTGACGTTGAAGATACATTATTAAAAACCGCCAAAAATATCGGTTCCAATATCATTCCTGATTACTTTGTAATCACAAGAACTTCTATTAATGAAATTTCGTTAATATTACCTCGATCTTCTAAAACTAGAGCCCTTTTAGGCTTCCATTCAAAACATTTAATTGGCTCCACTCAAGACATTATTAACCCCATTACTATCGATTTGACTCGATTACCTTTGGATTCCACTGGTATAGTCAGTGGAATGGCCGGTAAAATCATTAATGGAGTAAATTCTTTACCGGCTTTACAATATCCCTTTGAACTTAATTATTTATCCATGGCTCGTTCTGCTATCATTATGATCCCTAAAGAAAATATTCTGTTGGTTACGGAAATTCTAAATTCCGTTGACTACAATGCTTTGGGAGGTCATCAATAATGGAATTATCTCTTTTGCATTATATATATTTATATTTAAGGTTAGGCGTTGTTTTTCAATATAGGAAACTGGTATTTGTAGTAGCATGTTTTAATTTTCCAATTAGGCAATTTTCGCAACCATTATATTTTGTACTGCTAAAAAATGGCTGCAAAAAGTTTATGCTAATCAAAACATGATTTGATTTATTATTCTGCACTTATACGAAATCTAAATTTAGATGTTCTTTTATTATATTTGATTAGCATATAGGAAAAAGGGAAAAGTATAAAAATCCATGGATTTACATAGTTTTTTTTTTTTTTTTTTTTTTTTTTTCTCTCTCTATTTCTATATACCATGTTATCAGAAACAATTGATCCAAGACCTAAACTTACACTTAAATTCACAGTCCCGGCCTTTGATAGAGCCAAATTCGAACATTATAAATACTACCAGTCGATCTTAACCCCCGAGTATCATGAATTACCCAAAATTTACTCCCAAAGGTTAGATTTTTTGAAAAAAAGTTGTATTGATATTAAGGATGATAATGTTGAGAATACGCCTAATCTCATTGATTTATACTCATACCCCATCAAAAGATTAGGTAAAGGGTCTTATAGCTCAGTTAAGCTTTTCAAATCCCCCATGGATGGGAAAAAATATGCATTGAAGTTCTTTAACGCCAAATCAAGTGCCCTTTTAAGTAACATTCTCAGAGAGTTTGTTATCACCAACATTCTTGATTGTCCTCAAGTGATTAAAAGTTATGATCTTTTGGCTTCAGTTAATAATCCTGGCAAAATGGTCATTGTTGAGGAATACTTTGATGCTGTTACTTTATACGATGCCATGTACAAATTACCTGCATTTAGAAGTCCTTCTTATGCCGATATGGTATTTAATAAAACCGTAGAAGCCGTTAGAAACTTCCATGGTTCAGGTTATTTCCATAACGATTTGAAACCAGAAAACATTCTTTATGATTTCAACCACAAAGAAATCAAAATCATCGATTTGGGATTCAGTTATCCTTTGCATAAAACCGTGGATGAAAACCGAATGAGACAACATCTCAGTTCTGGTACTGAACCCTATTTACCACCAGAAATGAACCCCAAGTTGAATGCCTTTATTTCAGACTCCACTATGGCCCGTGCTGGAATTGCTAAGGATATTTGGGCTTTGGGAATCATTTACTATGAGATGTTTACTCAAGGAGAACCCTTATGGGACCTGGCTCAAGTTTCTTGTAGTGCTTTTGCTGGTTATTATAACACCAGATTCATTCAACAAGTTCACAATTTGTTTATTAGAAAGCACAATTTAACTGAACAAGAGAGACTCTTTTGGTACACCAGAAACCATATTATTCACCGGTTATTGACTATTGAGAATGATCAGAGATTCGGTATAAAGGAGGAGGTATTGCAGTATCTGTAAGAGTAATGAGAGTAATGAGAGTAATGAAAGTGTTTTTATAGTAGGATTGTGTGTTATAATATGCAGTTATCTAAGTATGCAATGAATATGTTTTTAGTTAATTTCTCTTCTTTTCTCTTCTTTTCTCTTCTTTTCTCTTCTTTTCTCTTCTTTTCTCTTCTTTTCTCTTCTTTTCTCTTCTTTTCTCTTCTTTTCTCTTCTTTTCTCTTCTTTTCTCTTCTTTTCTCTTCTTTTCTCTCCTCATCTCTTTCCACCTCTCTTCTTTGGCTTCGTACTAGTACTCCATCCTTCATCATCAACTGTAGGGGTTTTATCAGCAGATTGTGTAATAGCCAAAGACCAAGCAGTCATATCATTGTTATTACCACCAAGTTGTTTAGCCACAGCTCTTCTTCTTTTCATAAACTCTTGAGAAAATCTAGTTCCATTCATTGTGGCACTAGAACTAAAGATAGTTTCAGAAATCAATGGTGCTGAATCACTACTGTTCAATGGTAATGAAATAAACATTTCCAAGAGATCATTGCATGAAACACTAGGATATAAACTTACCATTTCTGATCTAGCCCACATAACAAATTCTTCTCTTAACTTAGCAAATTGATCACTATAAGGAGTATTATTAGCTGAAATAGATCTTAATAACCCGGGTGTAGTTGCTGCTGGTTTAGGAGTATTTGAAGTAGTACCAACTGAAGAACCAATAGTAGCTGCTGCTGAGGGCTTTTTAGATGGTGTGGTCGTCTTCTTAGCATTGACTGTAGTCCAACCAGAATCACCTCCATCAGGAGAAGCTTCTGCTACAGCGTTAGCAATAGAACCAGAAGTATTATTTGCTTTAGAAGCTTTCATTTCTTCTGATGCTTGAAGTTCTTCTGCTTGGATTTCCGCTAATGTTTTAGATACTTTAGGGGTTGATGAACTTGTACCCCAACTAGAAGTTACTGGTAAGCTTGGTTCTTTAGCTTTCAATTGACGTAATTCTTTTTCTTTTTCTTCTTGGACCAATTTGGCTTGGTAGTCTAATTTAGCTCTTTGATCTAATTGTTTTTGTTTCTGGGACTTTTCGTTTTCCAATTGTTGGATTTGTTTTAAAGTCATAGCTGGTTTTTGTTGAGAAGCTGTAGCCCAAGGAGCTTTTTTGTCAGAGGGTTTAGGTTTTTCTGGTTCATAAATGTCGACTTTTTCTGAATGTTTTGGTGGTTTTGATTTAGGTAAAGGTTTCGATGGAACATGTGGTGGAACTTGCTGAGGAGCTGGTTGAGGAGTTGGTTGAGGAGCTGGTTGAGGAGCTGGTTGTGGTTCTGGAACTGACACAGGTTCTGGCACCGGCTCTGGCACCGGCTCTGACGTCTCTTCAAAACCTCCCTTTTCAAGACCCTTTTGACCCTCTTCAAAACTCTTCTCTACATCCCCCTTTGGTTCGGGATCAGAAAGACTCAATGCTTGGAACTTTCTATCTTCATCATCCAAAATCCCCGTGACCACAGCTGATTGAATATCATTCAAATCTTGTTCAGGAGTATTGGAACTATCAACCACAAAAGGTGAGTTAATCCGAGACTGTGAAACCGCTGATGTCCAAGGTGACATAGGTGATTGAGTTTGTCCCGATTGGGTCAAATTAGCCTGATTCAAGTTAGTTTGGCTAAGATTAGTCAGACTTAAATTACTTGCTAATGGAGCTAAAGGTTGGTTCAATTGTTGACTCAAAGGCTGGGCCAAAGGCTGAGCCAAAGGTTGATTTAACCCCTGATTTAAAGGTTGAGCCAAAGGTTGATTTAATCCCTGATTTAACCCCAGATTCAAATTGGAAATCGACGTATCTGGACTCTTCAATTGCCAATTGGAATTGGGTTGTCCCTGAGGGAATTGTTGTTGCAACAATGAAGGTACTGATGAAGAAAAATTATTGAAATTCATCCCCAGATTCATGTTTTGGAACCCTGGTTGAAACACCAGGGGGTTCATTAACATAGGATTAGTCAATAATGGATCAGTTATATTACTCTGCAACAGTTGAGGTTGAGATACAGGTAAAGGAACCTTAAATGGTTGAACAAAATTACTTACGGTTTCACAAAATTGTCGTAAACTTTGATAACTTTCATTTTGTCGCTTAACTTGTAAGTCAAGACTTAAGTAACCATCAGAAAACCAACCTTGCATCAAATCACCATTAAAAGGACCTTGTTCGTTACCAGAAGAGTCAAGATAGAACCAATTCACTGATTCTGGGGGAATCAAATTATCAGTTGTGGGTCCAGGTATGGACCCAATAGGATCTAGACCATTGGCAATAGTCCCATTTTCACCGGTATTAGCACCATGAAAGACATTTTCTTCAACACCGCTTTCAACACCTTCTTTAACACCTTCTTTAACACCTTCTTTAACACCTTCTTCAACGCCACCTTCTTTAACACCTTCTTCAACGCCACCTTCAATACCACCTTCAATACTACCTTCAACACCTTTTCCATAACCATTTCTTCTATCAAATTCTTCAAGATTATCGTTTTCCGTAATAACCAATGACAGCCGAGGAAGATTATTCACATCAAACTGAGTCATTTGACGAGGATTTTCTGGTCTAAAACTTTGATATGTTCCATCTTTTTCAACAGGAGCAAGATTATTACCAATAGTCGATGTTAAGATCGAATGCTTTTTGGTTTCCCAAACATCAAATGCTTCAGGTAAACTATAAGATTTGCTTCCTTTATTTACGGGGATGCTAAATCCGGAATTATTGTTTGATTCAATAGTTGAATGGGACATAATAAATGTGATATATAACAAAAGGGTTGTTAAATTGGATAAATCTGAAAATTTTTTTAGACGTGGTTTGACAGTGATGGCGCGCAGAAGAGAAGAAAACGAGTTGGGTCGAGGAGAGAAATTCGCACTGCCTAAAGTGGGTCCATGGATATATTTATGGACCTATTTTAGCGGTGATTTATTTAAGCGTGGACCTATTTTAGCGGTGACCTATTTTAACAGTGACCTATTGACAACTACAACAATCACAACAATCACAACTACAACAATCACAAATACATAAACTTTTATTCTTTACTATTCTACTGCACTACTCCATTACTCCCTAATTACCCTCTTCAACCTTTTGTTTCTTATCAACATGACTATCATCATCTAATTGAGCATGATAATCTTTAATCATAGAATCAACATCATCAATAGTTAATTGTCTAACATCACCCAATATCTTAATCTTTTGTGTGATTTCTTTACATTGATCATCAGTTAAGTTTAATTTTAATTGGTCAACTCTAGATTTAATAGCATTCCATCCAGTTAATCTATTAGCAAAATGAATATATCTACTTAAACCAAAATCTGAAGGACTTAAGATCTCATAAGTAGAAGGATTAGCTAAGATAGCTTTAGCATGAATACCAGCTTTATGAGTGAAAGCACAGAATCCAGTGATTGGATTATTAAATGGAATATTAACTTGAACGGAATCAGCAACCAAGTTTTCTAAATCTCTTAATTTATGTAATTTATACTTGGACATGACATAATCTCTATCAGCAGTAATCATTCTAGCCATTAATCCTCCTAATGGAGTAATACCATTTCTTTCACCAATTCCTAAAACAGATACATCAATTAATCTAGCACCACCTTCTAATGCAGTATAAGCATTAGCAATAGCACATCCGGTATCATTATGGAAATGACATTCAATATCACAACTAACTACTGATTTTAATGTTTTAACTAATTCATAAACTTGTCTTGGATTAGCACATCCAACAGTATCAGCAATACCAACTCTGTTAACTCCGATTTTATCAACGGTTTTATAAATATTTAATAAATCCACTAAATCGGATCTAAAAGAATCTTCTGATGAAAATCTAATTTCAATTCCTTTAGATTTAACAAATTCAATGACTTCAACGGCAGATTGGGCAATATAATTCATATCTTTACCATGACTATATTGTCTTAAGAATTGTGATGTTCCAATAACAACATCAACTCCATCAACTCCAGTTTCTACGGCAACTCTAGCATCATCCATATGACATCTAATATGAGTTAAAATCTTAGATTTTAATCCCAATTTACAAATGGCTTCACAATCTTTTCTACTTTGTTCACTAGCAACTGGTGATGTTAATTCAATATAATCAACTCCAAATTCATCCAATGCTTTAGCAATTTCGATTTTCTTTTCTGTGGTGAAAAATGCATTAGCAAATTGTTCTCCTTCTCTTAAGGTTGATTCAATAAGTTGAAAATTTCTAACATTAGATAAATAATCTGATGGATTTGGTCCGTATGGATTTCCGCTCATTTTTTGTGTATATGTGAGATCTGTTTTAGGATTTCTTCTTTTATATATAATGCTAAAAAAACAAAAAAAATCAGATCAATGACTAATGTGAAAAAAAATAAAAAAAAAAAATTTTTCAATTTCCTATTATCATTATATCTTTTGCTTGTGTGCAGGACGCTGAGTCATTGATAATAGTGATGCCGTTTGTCCGGAAAAAGGTTGATTTGTGTGGGTTTTTGGAGCAAAAAAAAAGGGGCATTATATTTATGATGGTGTGGGGATATATAAAATCACTTTATTAATATGCTCAGACCTCTGGAACCCCAAAATAACCCCCCCTAAGTGACTTTTTACTTCTTCTGATAAGGTGAGTCATTATGCTGCAAAACTAAGTTCGGACACGACCAGTTCCTCAATTTGTCATTTCTCTTCTCCACTTTCTTCTCTACTCTCTACACTCTCCATTCTCTACACTCTCCATTCTCTACACTCTCCATTCTCTACACTCTCCATTCTCTACATTATCCTTCCTCTCATTACCTATATAATACACTAAATCTCATTTGAAGTCATTTTTATATACCGCAAAATTTCCAGCTTAAACCTGGTGACTTCCACAGGCTTAATATTAACCTTATTATTAAGACGTTTAATGATAGCTTTTATAATAACATTAATATCATTATTGGATAATCCAGTAATCGTGGGCCAATTTCTTATATGATGATCTCTTAATAAACTAAGCTTAACACATCCAATGAGAAGTTTCCTTAACGGGAAGTCCATTTCCGTGTAATTGGCAAAGTTATTGGATTGATTCAAGTACCTTAATAAGTAAATGATATCCATATATCGAAACAAATAAATCACCGACTTTAAAAATGTAGTCAAGGATAAATTTAATCGATTTACTATTGTGATTAAAAAAGTTTCCAAAGGAATTTTATCACCAGAACAATCTGAAGGAAATAAATTATTAATTTTAAGGGCAACATATTTGACAGTTAATAACATAAGTTGATTTCTTTCTTGTTTAAATTGTTTACTGGTTAATTTGTATTTGGTGACATTACCCCGATGAAGTCTTTCTGGAAGAGGTAAAGGGGGGACAATAGCGGAGCCACCAGAGACTATTTCATGGAATGGTTCTGGAGTGTTGGAGTTGGAAGCATTAGCTTTGGAATTATGACTAGACTCTGGACTAGACTCCGGACTAGATTTAGCACTAGGCCCAGGCTTAGACTTAGGCTTAGGCTTAGGCTTAGACCTAGACCCAGACCCAGACCTAGACCCAGACCTCCCTCCCTGCCCCAATTCTTCCTCTTCTTCAGATCCACTATCACTCATCAATAACGGTACTTCATTAATATAATCATCAATATTAAATTCATACGGCTTCCCTATATTCATGTCATTGGTTTTCATAGAATACGTAATCATATCATTAATAGCAACCATTATAATAGTTAATTTAGAATTTCTTGCTTCCAATTAATCAACTATTTGTGGTTAAAGTTGTTTTTTTTTTATTATTATTATTATTATTATTATTATTATTATTATTATTATTGTTTTATTCTCTTTGTTAAAGTGTCTACTCCAAGTCTTGTTATGATATTTTTATCCCTTCTGGGCCAATTTAAAACATCATACTTTTGATCAAATGATCTAAAAATAACAAAAAAAAAAAAAAAAGACAAAAAAAGACAATAAAGATAACACTAGATTTAGATTATAACTGTAACCAGTTTTCTATCAGTTGATGATATATAACAGTTTATAAGAACAGTTGGATGCACTTAAAGGGAGTAATAAAATGACACTGCGATGTGAAAAAGTTGACTCATCATCGAATGGCGCGTGGTAGGGACACGCCCAATCTCCAATCTCGTCTGAAAAATTTCATTATCTATAGAAGTTATAGTGAGTTGATTTATTGATTTTGTGTTGATTGATTTGTTTTGTGTTGTTTTGTAATTGATTTTAATTGATTTTGTGAATTGATTTGATTTCAATTTGACTTCACTTTGAAATTTTGCTTCTACATCCTCCCCCACTAGTCCCTCCCATGGAAATGAAACGGACTTATAAAGATGCTATTAACGCATTGAATTCACTCCAATCTAATTTTGCATCTTTAGAAGCTAAAAGAAAATTAGGTCCTTCTGTGGATAAAAATGAATATAGTATAAAGGTCGTGTATGAGTATATTAGACGATTAGGTTATAATACTCAAGATTTCAATAAATTGAATGTTATTCATGTTACTGGTACTAAAGGTAAAGGTTCAACCTGTGCATTTACTGAATCTATATTATTACAACATAATGATAAAGTAAAGAATATTGGATTATTTACATCTCCTCATTTGAAATCGGTTAAAGAAAGAATTAGAATCAATGGTCAACCTATTAATGAATTGAAATTCACCAAATATTTCTTTGAAGTTTGGGATAAATTATCTACAACCACATCTGATTTAAATGAATTTCCTGATTTAGATCCTTGTGATAGTGTTAAACCAATGTACTTTAAGTACTTGACGATATTATCTTTTCATATATTTATGTCTGAAGGATGTGATACCGCTATATATGAAGTTGGTGTAGGTGGTAAATATGATTCTACTAATATAGTACCAGCTCCTACAACAACCGGGATTTCTGCTTTAGGTATTGATCATACTGCTATGTTGGGAAATACTATTGAATCCATTGCTTGGAATAAAACCGGGATTTTTAAGCCCAATGTTCCTGCTTTTGTTAGTGATCAATGGGAATTTCCTCATATTATACCTTATATTGAACAACGAGGTAAAGAATTGGGAGTATCCAGTTTAAATATAGTTAGTGCCGGTCCTCAATTCAACTTTAAGTTAGGATTATTAGGTGATTTCCAAAAGAATAATGCTGCTTTGGCAGTAAAATTAGCATCTTCTCATTTAATGAAATTTGGTGTTAAAGATTTACCTAATGATGATTTAACTTATTTACCAGAAAAGTTTCAAATCGGTCTAGAATCGACCAAATGGGATGGTAGATGTCAAATTATACATGATAAACCAAACTTTAAAGGTATCACTTGGTTTATAGATGGTGCTCATACTACAGAATCCATTAATGTATGTAGTCAATGGTTACTTGATTGTTTCAATACTGATCATCAAAAAGTGTTATTATTTAACCAACAAGGAAGAGAAAATGCCAATGATTTATTAGCTCAATTATACAATAATCTTCATGGCAAAGTTAAATTTGATAAAGTTATATTCACTACTAATATTACTTGGTCTGAAGGATATAATTCCGAGTTAGTATCTATGAATAATTCCAAAGAAGCTGTTGATAAATTGACAGTACAAAATGGATTCAAAAACCATTGGAATGATTTAGATAATCATCATAATGAACAATCAGAAATGCTTATTTTTAAAGATATTGAATCAGGATTAAGTTATATTAATAATTTAGATACTAAACCAGTGGATGTATTTGTTTGTGGGTCATTACATTTAGTAGGAGGAGTGTTGACTGTATTAGATAATGAAAGAGATTAATTAACCAGAAGCAGTAGTATTAATAGTATTGGATAATAATAGATTAACAATAGTTTATATATATATATATGTATTTAAATTTATATACTCTTTTTTTCTGTTGTTGTTTCTTCCATCTTTCAATTCATTTAATTATACAATAACCATCAATTTACATTTTCTCTAAAGTTATTAACCATATCATTAATATTAACTAAGGAATTTTTCCATTCAGTTAAATTAGTTTTAACATTATTCAAATTTCTTTCTATTGATGAATTATCAAAAGGTAATAAAAATTTATCATTTCTAGTTAAAATGAATACTTCATCTAATTGATTTAATTTACCTTCAATTAACCCATTTTTAATGGCATTAATGATTAAAATTTCCAATTTATCATTATCAACAGGAATTTCACTAAATTTAAATACATGTTTGTTTTCGGATTGTTCGAATAATTTACATAAGGATAAAATTTCTGATTTAAATTTAATGGAAGATGATAAAGTAGAACCAGAAGATTGAAATTCAATTGGAACATCAGTAATTAATTCCCCACTTAAATATTTAAGGAAAAAATTACATAAATTATCTCCTTGATTTTCTATTAAACAAGAACTGATATTACTATTGATTAAAAAGGATAAATCAATAATTTCACTGGATAATGCAAAATGAATTAATTTATGTAATTCTGGTAAATTAATTGGGAATTGTTGAGTAAATCCATTAATAAATTCTAATGAAGTTTTAGAATAATTATCATCTAATTGAATAAATTGCCAAAATAATTGTCTTATAACTTCATCAGAAGCTTTAGCACCAATTAACCAATTAACTAAATTATCACCAATAGAATGATCAATTAATTTAAAATCAAATTTTAAATCTTGACAAAATTGTAATAAAACAGTTATAATTTTAATTCTTGAACTCGATTCTTTAGGTAATAAATTGAACATTAAATTCAATTCTGATAAAATACTTGTGGCCTTAATGGATTTTCTATCTCTTAATGATAATTGTTGTTTAGGACTGGTTTCAATTAAATTGGTTAATAATTGATCTCCATGCTTAAGAACACTTTCTATATCTCCAAGTAATTGAATCAATAAGTAAATGATCAAATTGAAAGTCGATTCAAATTCTTTATCCGTTAATTTTTTCAAATATTCTGGGGATGAAGCTGCTATAACTTGAACAATCAATTCATCCTTGTTTTTGATCTCCGTCTTTTGGTAGGCAACTTCTTCACTAAGACACGATTTTAATGCTGAAGAAACTTCATTGTTACCTTGAACACCATCTATGACTTCACCTAATTCATTTACAGATGTGGTTATCTCATTATCAACTATGAAAACTGACATAATGGTTGTGGGATAGAAGGGTATGGGATGAAAATTTTTCAGTGGTGTTTCGCGATGGTGTTAGCAGGGGTGTGTTTTAGCAGGGGTGTTAGCACCCGACGCATACCCCTCCTATCAAAACACTATACCAAATACCCCTCTCCTATCAAAACACCACCACCACCCCCAAATCCCTCTATTCCTTTATTATCTATAAAAACTATTAATACATCTAAAAACTTATCCAAGAGCTTCGGAAGTATTAGCATCTATGGATCTATGTTTTGGAGAAGAAAATACGTCATAACGATCATCACCTTCTTCTTCCTCTTCTTCATTAATAATAGAATGTGTTTGATACATGTTACTAATTTCTCCATTTTTACCACCATATTTACTGGGTAATGGTGGAGAACTAGACCGAGGAATGGCTATTTGGATAGTGTTATATTCCGGTGTAGTATCATGAGGTATCGGTTGATTAGACGATTTAGAATGATGCTTTAATCGATTAGTTTTACCACTGGATTTAGGTGCTGGTGACATGATTCTAGATTCACTTTCGTCAGAAGAATTACTGGAAGCGTGGACGAGTTGAGGTTTCTTTTGTGACAGCAATGGTTGTCTTGACGTAGTGGTTGTGGATGTCGATACAATAGATACATCACTTGAAGGTTGACGAGTGTAACTAGGTCTACTGGGACCAAGATTGTTGGTTTTGGAAGACTTTGATGATGGTTTTTGATGGAAATCCTGATTAGAAGTGTTTAATGAAGATTCATACAAAATATCTTCTTCAAATTCATCCATAGAACTTTCATCCAAAATATCCAATTCACTCTCTGACATCATAGTTGATAATTGACTCAAATGACTGATTTGGGAGATTTGTGATACCATTGAAGAAGGCCGAGTTTTCATTCTTAACCCATCGTTACTAGGAGTTACTTGAACTGGTGATGATGATAATGGACGATATTGTTTTTCGTTATCGGCTTTAAGAGGAGCTGAAGTTTCTTCGTTGATGATATTGTTGTTAATGCTGTTGTTGTTCATGGATAATTGGGTATTATTGGGGGTTTCATCCATTACTGTTTTGGGACTTGGACTAGTGGTGGTGATGTCACTAACTTGATCTTTATTCTCAATAACGTCATTATTATTATCATCTTTTTTCTTCCAAAACGCTAATCGATTCATGATCTTATTGTTACTATTGGAATTACCATTGGAAGTATTCTTTTTGCGCTTATCAGTAATGGAATTCAATGCACTGGTAATGGAATTACGTCTTTCATTTTCACTAGGATGGAATGATACTGTCCGGTTAAAAGGAGGAATACTATTACTACTTTGGAAAATATCAGGATCAAGCGACATTCCTGAAGTACTTCTTCTCTTTTCACTGGACTTTCTTGATGCCATATGCAGTGGTAAGTTAGTTTTACTTCCTCCAGCCTTGGAATTTAAACTAAGTGTAGACATAATTCTTTCCAAAGGTTGAGTACCATCATCATTCATTGATAATACAGATTTAACCTTCTTTTTTGATCGTTTTAATGATTTTTTAGCCCGTCTCCGTTTTTCCTTATAATATCTCATCTTCTTTTTATTGTACTCTTTTGTTAACGCCAATTCATAAAATGCCGTCAACGGAGTCATTTTTTGATCTCCAACTTCCAGTTGAAGTTTATCTATGCGAATATTTAGTTTAGCCAATCGTTTTAGCAAGTGTTTGGCAACTTTAGATTGAAATGGCGGCAATCCTGAATTGTGATGTTGATTAATTGACATGATAGATTCGGAGTCATTGGCTATAGAAGACGATCTTTTAGGTCTTTCGGGGAACTTATTGGTAATATCAATCAAAAACCCCGAGTTCAATATCTCATTGATATTGGGTCTAGCCATTGGTTGCTTATTTAACATCTTCTTGATTATATCATTAACTTCCTTAGGGAAACTATCGTTAAATACAGGTTCTTCATGAATGATTTTATACTTGGTTTTCAAATCATCATCTTCATCAAACGGCATTTGTCCATACACCATAGTATAAAGAATCACCCCCAATGACCATATATCAGCACAAGTCCCATCATATTTCCTACTATCAAGCATTTCTGGCGCCATATACACCGTGGTACCACAAACCGTCGACAAAAAGTTCCTCCTAACCGGATTGAATTCCCGAACAAACCCAAAATCCGTCAATTTAACCACATTCTTCTTCTTATCCCCAAACAAAATGTTCTCCAACTTCAAATCTCGATGCACTAAATTCAATGAATGCACATACTTTATCCCCTGAAGTATCTGAAAGAATATCTGTTGATACTCTTCATAAACTAATCTTCTCTTGTCGTAAATATGATAATAAAGTTCGTTCCCTTGACAATATTCCATCACCATCCATAAATGAGTCTCTGTCTTTATCACTTCATACAACCGAACTATATTCTTATGCTTCAATTGTCTATGGTAATAAATCTCCCTTACAATGTTAGGATCATCAAGTAATCCACATTTCAACACCACAGGAAGGTTCAACATAACATGAAACGCCAAATACACTTTCCCAAACGCCCCTTCTCCAATCTCCTCTATGACCTTATAATTTCCTATTTGGAGCACATCTCGACTGGTAATTTCCAAGTAAAACCTGTTGAAATCATCGGCCAATTGTGCCTTATAGTTTTGGTCCGTGGCTCGAGAACCTCCGTTCATAGTTACTGCTATTGCTGGTGGAGGTGGTGGAGTGATTATATAGTATTTGCTGACACACGAAGCGCGCGCGCGCATTTGTGGATGTCATCGCAGAAACTTTAAGGTAATTTGTATGCTTAGACGGGGATTAATGTGTTTTCGTGCCTGGGGGAGTGCTAGGGGGAGTGGATTAGTGTGGTGTGGTGGTGGAAGTGGTGTGGGGAGTATTGTTTGTCGAAGAGCTGGTGTTTTTTCGACTCCTGGACGTCTTTATGGGACTAATAATGACAACAGTCACAATCAACTTCATCAGCTTAAACTGGTGATACGTGGTCCTATGACCCAAATAAGACAGAAATTGCTTGCAAACGATATAGCGGAGTATCCGACATTGAACAAGCTCCTGAACGAGCAAAGTACCGTGTTACTAGACCAGTTCGCTGAGTCCTTAGACCAGGAAATGAAGGCGTTTCTTGACCAACCACAGAAACTACTGGTAACAAATCAAATCAGTTTGGTTGACTTTATTAACCCCAGAAAGGAAAAATTGGCTCCTATAATATACCTGATACATTTAAATCGATTCCCGCAACAGTTTGGGCAATACTATAACATTACTACTAAAGATGAGCTTCTACAACTTATACTTACAAAGCTTATCTATAAACATCAAATTCAATCAGAAATCTTGGAAATTAGAAAAATTTCTTCCAAAATAGATCTTTCCAATCCTTCACAATGGTTCCCAGAAGCCCGAAAGATGAAAAGACAAATCATAATGCATGTAGGACCTACTAATAGTGGGAAAACCTATAATTCGTTAAAAAAATTAACTCAATCTAAATCAGGATATTATGCTGGACCATTAAGATTATTAGCTCGAGAAGTATTTGAGACGTTTAATAAAAGACATATCAATTGTAATTTGGTCACAGGAGAAGAAATTATTCCTAGTATTGATGATAATGGGAAAATTAGTGAAATCACTTCAGGAACTATAGAAATGATTCCATTATTTAAAAAAATGGATCTTTGTATTATAGATGAAATTCAAATGATTGCTGATGATAAACGAGGAGAAGCTTGGACCAATGCTCTTTTAGGAGTTCAAGCTAATGAAATCCATTTATGTGGTGAAGAAAGTGCTTTAGAATTAATTAAACGTATTGTGGCTATAACTGGTGATTCTTTACAAGTGAATAAATATGATCGATTGGGTAAACTTACTGTATGTGATACACCAATTAAATCTTATAAACAACTTAAAAAGGGTGATTGTGTGGTTGCCTTTTCCAAACGAAAGATTTTAGATATCAAATGTGAAATTGAAAAATTTACCAAATTAAAAGTTGGTGTAGTTTATGGTGCATTACCGCCAGAAATTAGATCCAAAGAAGCTAATGGGTTCAATAGTGGTGATTATGATGTCTTGGTAGCTTCAGATGCTATAGGAATGGGATTAAATCTTGCCATTAAAAGAATAGTATTCTCCACTACTCGGAAATTTAATGGTTTAGATATGGAATCATTAACTCCTTCATTAACCAAACAAATAGGTGGTCGAGCCGGGAGATTTAGTCATGATAAATCTAACGCTGGAGGATTTGTTACTGCTATGACTAGTAAAGATTTACGATACGTTAAGAAAATGATGTCAAAACCTAATAAAGAATTAGAAAAAGCCTGTATTTGGCCCACTAATGAAATATGGACCACGTATATATCCCAATTTCATGAAAAAGTATCAATATTAGATATTTTACTCAATTTTGAACAAGATAATCAACAATTAAAATTGGATAATTTCTTCTTAACTGATTTAAATGTTCGATATCAAGTATTGGAATTATTTATGAAAAATGATATTCATAAAAAATTAACCGTGGAAGATCAATTAAAATTAAGTATTGCTCCTATAAATTTAAATAAAGCTTCAGCTATGGCCGATAAAGTTACTTTTGATTATGTTATGAATATAATTAAAAATCAATCCAAATCAGTATTTGATTTCCAATTTCTTCCCCTTGAAATCTTAAAATCCTCCCCAAAAAGGTACCTTCCTTCAGAAAAAACTTTAGAAGTTTTACAAACTTTAGAAGATAGTCATAAATTGGTATTATTATTCATGTGGTTAAGTCAAAGATGGCCTACCCTCTTTGTTGATAAAGAAAGTGCTAATGATTGGAAAACATTAATAGAAAAAAGAATCAGTGAAGAATTAATGAATTTAAAGAAAAGTAATAAATCTCTGGCTAAGGGAGTACAAAAGAGATGATCCATCTCCTTAAACTTTTTCTTAGACAAAGATAGTAAAACTAGTAAAAAATAGTGTTGAAATAATTTCTTGTATATATATATATATAAATAGATAATCCCATTCCTGTATATACGCCCTTCTTCCTCCACGTTAATATTGCGACTTTTCGATCCCCCACTCTTTCACCCCACGCTGATATCATTTAAATAGAAGGTTTTCATTTTTTTTTTTTTTTTTCTTTCTTTCTTTCTTTTTTTACTTTTTGTTTTACTTTTTGTTTTACTGTTTACTTTTTTTTCTTTTGCTAAAACACATTCACATCATGACGATTATGACTAAAACCATCATTGTGGTGGGTGGTCCGGCAGGAACCGGGAAAACATCCATGGCAGAACGGTTATCTAAACACTTTAATTGTCCCTACATCGAAGGAGATTCTCTCCATCCACAAGCTAACATCGACAAAATGTCTCAGGGAATCCCTTTAACTGATGATGACAGATGGGATTGGCTCGCCAAACTAAGTCATGTGGCGGCTAAAGAATGTGATAAATCTCCTAATAATATGGCCATCGTCACTTGTTCCATCTTAAAACAAGTTTATCGGCACTTTATAGCCCAAGCAGAACCTTCAGTTCGGTTCAATTTTTGCTTCTTATACGCATCATTTCAAGAATTGGTTACTCGGGTCAACCTGAGAAAAAATCACTACATGAAATCCGATATGGTTAAACTGCAATACGATATAATGCAAGTCCCCCACGGCGACGAATTGATTGAAAATGGCGGAAACTGCTTAAAGATTAACACCACGGAAAACCCTATAGATCAAGTATATAGTTACATATTAGCTCACTTACGCTTGAGATAGCATTATCAGAGGTCATTACCAACATGAATAGAGACCAATAGACGGAGTTAACGAGTCCGCTCTCATTACCGGAAAGACGGAGAAGTTGACTATTTGGGAAGGAGTGGGGGAGTCGTGGGGGGCCTCGCCTGCGACGGCGACGACGGCGGCCGAGGCCGGTGGAGGGTAGCACGCCAAGGTGGAGGGTAGCACGCCAAGGTGGAGGGCTGCTCGGTGGAGGGCTGCTCCAGGGTGGGGGGCAGTGCGCGCCAATATCTCATTTCGTTCAACCTTCATCTAATCTCATCACTAAATGATTACTATAGACGATATCCATTCTTTACCGTATCTAAACGCTAATAAACAACGGAAAGTCGCCATTATTCTCGGCGGATGTAGTGGGATTGGTTGGTATACAGTTCTTCATCTTTATTTGCATGGTTACACGGTTTATATTACCGGAAGAAGTAAGTCTCGAGTCATCAAATGCATTAATGAATTAAAACAAGAAGCTATAAAGATTCGTCTGAAATACACTATTGATCAAGCCAATCATCGGTTTGTAGGAGACTTGAAATACCTTGAAATTGATTTGTCTAATTTACAATCCGTGGTTCAAGCAGCTAATCATTTGATTCAACAAGAACCTCGTTTACACATTGTCATTAATAATATTTGCATTAATTCTTTACCTTATATGGAGACTGAAGATGGTTTAGAACTTCATCTTCAAATAAATTACATTGCTCCATTTCTTTTGGTGATGTGTTTATTACCGTTGTTGGAAAGTTCTAGTGAAGGGACCTCTTCAGGGTCCTCTTCAGGGACCTCCGAAGTATCGAGAATTATCTATACAAGTTCTATATCCCATTATCTTCAATTTAAATATTTCAGCATGAACAATCAATTTGATTACAGTCCTCAAATATTATTCAATTGGTTACGTTATAGTAAAGCCAAACTTTCAGGAATTCATTTGATTAAAATGATGGCATTAAGAAACCCCAAAATCCTCAGTGTTATTGTCGATCCCGGGTTCGTTATGAATCCTAACATTTTCAGTTACTTAACCCGATTACCTATTGTAGGCATCATTTTTTGGTGTTGTTTCCAATTATTTGGTTGGTTTTTCGGGATCACTATAGAACAAGCTTCGTTTGCTTTAATTAAAGCCTGTTTGGATTCTAATCTAAATTTGGAACGTCATAATGGAAAAATTTTAGACTACAATGGCCAAGAGAGTCAAGGTTCCGCTGTGGGCAATAATATGGATTACGCTGCTCGGACTTGGATATGGACGGTTAATCAACTAGAGGAAAAGAACATTAACATTCCTCAATAGTCACTAGTATGAGACACTAGTTTAATCAGTCACTAGTATAATCAGTCACTAGTATAATCAGTCACTAGTATAATCAGAATCGTCATTATACCGTTTTCTTGTAGCATAGTAAGTATATTCTGAGCTGGAATCAGAACTCACGTCGTCATGTTCATCGGCCTGGACTATTCCCGAGAATGCTGATGTTAACATTTCTCCAAGCTCATCTTCAATAATAGTATCTGGTTTTTGCTCTACTATCGATTGTAGTTCTCCCATAGTCATTAAGTCTTTTTGAAACCGAGTTCGGCTTATATCTTTGCTTAATAAAACTTCTTTGGATACTTCTGGGACAGAAGGCAACGTATGTTTAAGCTTGGTAAAGGCTTGAACTAAGAAATTCGTATGTTCTGGGGTATAAATGTAACCATTTTTCACCCCTAATTTCACCGGAATACCTCCTTCTACAGGATTAGGATCTGATAATCCATGTACCTCTCCAAAATGTAACATTTCTTGTAAACAAACTTCTATAGTCCAAGGATGATGATAAAACATATTAATGACTTCTAAAGGCAATGAAATCATCACATCATACACATCCTTCAAGTAATCAGTGTTCAGAAAAACTTCTCCCAAAGCATCAACATAGTCCATAGTCAGATCATAGTTCCCTGTTTTGATAAAATCCACAGCTTGAGTCAAAGAATCAGCCTTAACGTAAACTAACTTCCCATTATGGATCCAGTACTTATATTCATCATTATCAGCATCAGGATCAATTTCATATATATCCACTATCAGAGACAATTCTAGAACCACTGGACTATAATGATCTTCAGTATTGTAAACATATGCAAACCCTCCATATGTGTTTGTAAACTTATATATCACAGATGTGATAAAGAACTCATCTTTAGTATTAGGCCATTGATACTTGATTAAACCATCAACAACTTTAAAGTTTGGTGGTTTATTACTTCCGGGATAACTGGAGTACTTTATGAAGAAGGAATTGATGTCTTTTGCCGTTTTAAGTAAGTCATTACTGTAAAAGATACATTCCATGGAGAAGAGATGAAAAATGAGAAATGAGAAATGAGAGTGAAAAATGTGAAAATTAGAGATCAAGAGAATTAAAATGTAAGAGTAAACCATAAAAGAGTAAACCATAAAAACTAATAGTAAACTATATCATATATTTATACTTCACCTCTATAACTTGGAATCATGATCAAGTCTTTCTACTACAATGGCAGAAGCACCACCACCACCATTACAAACACCAGCAACACCAATCTTTCCACCTTCTTGACTCAATACAGATAACAAAGTAACAAGGATTCTAGCACCAGAACATCCTAAAGGATGACCTAAAGCCACAGCACCCCCGTAAACATTAACCTTATCAGAATTAAGATCACATAACTTTGAGTTGGCTAATCCAACAACAGAGAAAGCTTCATTTAATTCATAGAAATCAACTTCAGAAGAAGACATTTTGGAATGTTTTAAAGCTTTTGGAATAGCTAAAGATGGAGCAATAGTGAAATCTTCAGGTTTAGTAGCAGCTTCACCCCAACCAGAGATTTTAGCTAAAGGAGTCAAATTTAATTCGGCTAATTTAGCTTCACTAACTAAAATAACAGCAGCACCACCATCATTTAATTTAGAAGCATTAGGTCCAGTAACAGTACCATTTTCTTTTTGGAAAACAGTTCTAGCGGATTTAAGTTTAGCTTCATTGAAATTTTTAATTTCTTCATCAGCACTAACTACAGTATCAGGTTTACCTCTAGTACCTTTAATGGTAATATCAGCAATTTCATTCTTAAATTTCCCGGATTCTAAAGCGGTTTGTGCCTTAGTATAAGACGAAATGGCAAAATTATCTTGATCTTCTCTTGAAAATCCATGATCAGATGCACATTTTTCAGCACAATTCCCCATTAATACATCATTATAAACATCTCTTAACCCATCTTTTTGTACCCCATCAACTAAATTAGTATCACCAAATCTAGCTCCCGATCTAGCTGCTGGCATATAATAAGGAGTATTAGACATAGATTCAGCTCCTCCAGCAACAATAATATCAGCACTACCTGACATAATAGCTTGAGCTCCCAAAATAACTGATTTCATTCCTGATGCACACACTTTGTTAATAGTACTAGCAACAATACTATCAGGTAATCCAGCTTTTAAGGCCACTTGTCTAGCTGGCGCTTGTCCTACATTAGCTTGTAATACACCACCAAATAAAATTTCATCAACTTGATCTGGTTTAATGTTAGGCACTTTTTCTAAAGCACTTTTAACAGCATGTGCTCCTAAATCGCTGTAGCTTAAAGAGCTTAATTGTCCTTGGAATGAACCAATTGGTGTTCTTGATGCAGAAACAATGTAGACAGTCATATTAATAATGTGAGATGTAATAAGAGATGTAATAAGAAATCGACGAAGCTCGGTACGAGAAGTAGTACGATGGTCGTGTGGGGGTGAGAACACAGAACACAGAACACAGAAAGAGCAGAGAACACAGAAAGAGTGAGAGAGTGAGACAATATCACAAACACAGTTTCATGATTAATATAGGACACAAAGTTGGTGTTAGGGAATTAAGTGTTTGGGGATTTGGTGTTGGAAAGAGATTTTGTGGTATTGGAGGTGTTGGTTTTAGCACCAGAGGGCTTCATTTAGGTCTTGGTCGAGACCTTGGACGCCCTGGATGCCCTGGACGCCCTGGACTTCACCCTGGACCTCGTCTTGTGTCTCGTCCTGTCACCAGACCCTTCCATTCATCACCTCCAACACTAGACAAAAGAGTGGAAATGGGTTCCAAAATCCTTAATATGGTCCCTCGTTTCTTACGTCCCTACACTATAAACTTTATCAAGAATCCAGTGATGAATTTAAGTGCATTTTTGATTCTTCATGAATTAACTGCTTTAATTCCTTTATTAGGTCTATGGTATCTTTTCCATAAATATCAATTTCTTATTCCTATGGATTTACCTCAATGGGCTATAGATAAAGGAACTAAAATTCTTGATAGTGCCATGGAATCTTTTGACTTTAAAGGTTACTCTATTCATGATAAAGTCAAGCTTATTATGGAAGGGGCTTATTCTTATGTTATAGTGAAAGCATTACTACCTGTACGAGTAGTTATTAGCTTTTGGTTAACACCATTTTTCGCTAGATGGATAATTAATCCCGTGACAAAAGTATTTAGAAGAGAAGGAAAGAAAGATAATAATAATAAAGTTACTGGTTTAGATAAAGCTCCAGAACCAACTACTAAAAAGGTCAATAGACCAAGATTATAATGACATTCCACGTGAAATAATAATAATAATATAATGTATATATATATATATATATATACATAAATAAATTGTATAAATACATCATTCCTAGTTATACATTTTTCTTCTCACATTCAGCCTGTTCTAACTTATAATTGATTGATTTTAATATCATCATGACTTATAGGCACGAAATCTTGTAAAGAAGTATTAATTTTCAAATGATCATGAGCCCAATCAGGTACTAAATTGAAATTTTGAACTGGATTAATCGATAATTCAATGGCATTAAAATCAAACAATAAAGGTAATTCTCTTAAATCCGGCTCATTAATTTCATTATTATGACTATGAGGTTGATTATGTTGTTGTTGTTGATTAATTAACAATTTTCGGAAATTAGGTAATTTAGTGGATGGTAATTTTAATTCACTAAAATAAGGATCTAATAAACCTTGGAAACAATCAATTCTTTCTAGAGGATTATATTGTAAAATTCGGGATAAGAAATTTATACAATCAGGAGGCATTTTCTTAAATATTTTTTGTAAAGGAATGGGTTTAATTTGAGGAAATTTATGTTCCATATAATTAGGATTCATATGTCTGATTTCATCTTTAGTTGGAGTACCTAAAATTTTAATAATTTCCACCAATTGATCAATACCACTTTCACCAGGAAATAATGGTTGACCTAATATCATTTCTGCCATTACACACCCCGCTGACCAAACATCAATTTTTGTAGTATAATTTATTGACCCAAATATCAATTCAGGAGCTCTATAATACCGTGAACATATATAACTGACATTTGGTTCTTGAGGATTTAAGATTTTAGCCGAGCCAAAATCACATAATTTCAATTCTCCTGTAATTGGATTAATTAATAAATTTTGTGGTTTAATATCCCGATGACAAATTCCTTGAGCATGAATGAAATTTAATGCTCTAAACATTTGATAAGTATATAACTTGATTTCTAATGATGGCATGGATAATCGTTTACTAACATAATAATGAGATGCCTTGTATAATGTATCAGGAACAAATTCCAATATTAAATTCAAGTATAACTCATTCTTTTCATTATTCTTATAAAAATAATATTTCAAATCCACAATATTCCGATGATGAATTAATTTCATAATTTGCAATTCCCGATTCTTAAACCGTTTATCTTGTAACACCCGTTTGATAGCCGCCACTTCATTGGTGGGTAAAATCTGCGTCTGAAACACCACTCCAAATGATCCATGACCTACCATTTGCGATTGAGTATATTGGATTGTTGATACCTCATCCGTGTACCCATTATTGACCTGCTCGGTTATGATTTCTATAGATGACATTAGTATTGATTCATAAAAAAAGGGCAATTACTAATTGGTAAGAGAATAAAACAAAACAACAAGAAAGTAAAGAAAATCAAAATCAAAGTCAAAATCAAATGAAATGAAATGGAAAAAAAAAACAAAGAAATTAAAAGCTATTTTAGCTATTGTGACCTCTCACTGTCTTCAAACTTTGTTAATGCTGATTAACCAATTCCTTACACCAAATCACCCTTGGTAAACAAAAAAATGACTATAGTCGAAAAGAAAGAAAAAATTACTTCTCAAAATATAACACAAAATAATGTCAAGGTTTCAAGTCATTCGGTCGTGCCATCCCCATCCCTGATGTAATGGGACTCCTTCCCCTTTGGGATTCCCCCACTTGGAGCGCGGATCCCGTGGTCGTGTCCTGTCGAGTTGGCTAACAATGAAAAATGTGGAGAATGACACAAGTCAAGCTCAGCGCTTAAGGCCTAAGCAAGGGATGTTAAGGTGTCAAGGATGATAAGGAAGGGTCTAATTGCTATTTTCTTTACTGATGATGATGATGTTGATGTTGTTGTTGTTTTTGTTAGTAATAATAATACGTACCTATTTGTTCACTGAGGCGTTTTTTGAAAAACGACCGACTCTTGCGTTTATTGGTTAAATCACTCTTTGTTTGATCAAAAGTACTGGTTTTGGTTAATTCCAACTCTTCACTATTATGAGACATTAAACTGAATAATCTATTGGTGATGCTATTTTTTCTACTTTCACTGGAAGTAGATTGTATGGACACTAAATCGTTTACTTTCATAGACCCATCAAAGGGGTTGGTGAATTCAATCTTGGGTTTCTCTTTACTATCGATAAGAAACTTTCTTCTTTCAAGTTGTCGTTTATTCCTGATTTTCTCTTGTTTTCGAGCGATTTTATCTTCTTTCCGGGAAAGTTTATCTTCCTTTTTAGCTAATCGAGCATCTTTTCTTTCTGCTTTATGGTCTTGTATTTGAGCTTTCCTATCATTTTTATTACTCTTGTCATTCTTGTCATTCTTGTCATTCTTATCACTCTTATCACTCTTATCAAGATACTGTTTGTTGATCTTTAATTTCCCACTATCCAAGTTCAACTCGGTTTCGTAGATCTCCTTAACCCCGGGGTTTTTCCAATCCTTTATATGTTCATTAGCTTTAGAATAAATAGGTTTATCATAAATCATATCCTTTATCTCTGGTGTTTCTATATCTTCATTATGAAGAAATTTCGGGTAATATTTGTGGATATTATATTTTTGTTCAAGTTCGTCATAGTTTATGAAACTATGTTCATCCTTGGGCCGTAAGTTGTCAATAATTATTGGCATTTTAGGGGTCCCAAGTGTCAAAATCAATAAAGTAGCCAGTCAAAGGTTTATATTTTTTTCTGACACTCTTCGCGCTTTGGTGGGGAATCATCATCACAGGAATCATAAGAGCCTGTGTTACCGGGATCGGCTATCGGCATTAACAGGTGGGGTAGTTGATCAGTGGGGAAAGATTAAGATAAGATATATAAAAGGGGGGAGTATTAGGTGAGGCGAGGAAACAGAGGAGAATATTTAGAGAAATAAAAACAATAACTTGGCAGGTAATAGAAGAAGGAGAAGATGAAGGAGAAGATGAAGAATAAAATTTCACCTGTCCTGGTTACAGAGGTCGGCTACGCAGGTTTTGAACCTTTATTATCGAAACTTTATATTGCTTTATGCTTTATATTTTATACCTCTCCACCTATTTACAACACAATGGATTGATAATCTCTCTCGACTGTTGATATTACAAATACTGTGATATAATTCTATCAACTGGTGATTACTACATCGAGGAAAAATATCCTGAGATCGGGGCTTGGGATTCAATTTAATGAGACGAAAATTTTCCACGTCAAATATTTGTGGCCAGTAGTTAATACCTTTAGTTAATGACGGAGTTCCAAACGTGGAAAAAATGGCGTCAATAAGGTTAAAATCATTGGTTTCTGCAGGATATAATGCTGGTTGACAATTATTAGAATATAGATAAGTGAGCATTATCCCTAATGACCATATATCTACTTCTAGGCCATAATCAAGGCCAAATATTACCTCTAATGGTTTGTAGTAATTGGAACATATATCATGAACTTTTAGTTGATGATCAGAGTTATGAATGGCAGTACTGAAATCGCACATAACCGGAGTAATTTCATCTTTCATTAAGAAATTATGAGGCTTAATATCTCGATGAATGATTTCATGTTGATGAAGATACTCTATGGCTTGAAATATACCTTCCACTATAGTTTCAATATGCGACTCTGGAATTTGATTAACATTTGTAACTTGAATCTCTCCTTCCACAAATCGAGTGCGTTTTTTACTCTTATTCATCATCATTCCATGAAGATCTGGTTCATAATATGGCATATACATTAAAATATCCTCGTGTTTGTGTTCAACCTTAATTATGGGGATTATATTATCATGATGCAATTGTTGAAGAAGACTAATTTCCCGATGAATATCATGAGGTGGGACTTTTATATCTTCATCTACTACTTTTATGGCGTGGTTGTGGTGTTTGTAGACGCTGGAATAAGGTCCATGATAGATGAGTTCCATGCGAGGTGATGTATCTGTGTTCGCGAGAAGTCGAGCGTAGTTATACACTTAAACTTATACTTATTTCCTTTAGAAGTTTTGTGCGTAGCTTCTATACATTTATACTTATTTCCTCTAGAAGTCTTGAGCTAGGCTCAAAACTTCTATTTATGCCTCTTCCGCATCACCTCTTCAACATTCATCCTCTTATTATTAATATTACTAGGCACAATATCACTATCATCCGTAAATATTCTTCTTCTAGGATACTTTGCCGCTAATCCTTCAAAAGCATTCTCTTCCACTGGTGGTGCCACTTGGAAAAACTCATGAATTAATGCACTTTCTGCCGTTAGTCTGGTTGTAGGATCATAATTTAAAAGCTCTTGTAATAACTTGAAACAAAACTTATCAGAACCTCCAATTAACTTATACCAATTGACCAATTTAGACTCAAACTCATGATTAGGAAGTGATGCCACCATTTGTTGGAAAGAATAGTATTCTGGATATTTGTTTAATGATGGCCAATTCTTGGAATTGGGGATCCCTAAAAGATCAATAATCTTTAAAAATTGATTCTTTTGAAATGGAACTTGTTTTTTATTATTCATATCAAATTTGGCTTCTTCTCCCTTAAATATAGGCCGTAAACTTAATAGCTCAGCTAAAATACACCCTACAGCCCATAAATCTATAGCTGGTGTATAATAACGAGCTCCCATTAATAACTCAGGAGCTCGATACCAAATCGTCACTACAACTTTATCTCCCGTGTATAAACTCTGTAGAGGATTATTGAATTTTCTAGCCAACCCCAAATCACCAATTTTAACCACTCCTTGACTAGTAACCATAATGTTTGCTGGTTTTAAATCTCGATGAAACACCCAATTCTTATGCAAATATAATACTCCGTTTAAAACCTGCCATATTAATGATTTGATATTCCTTATAGGAATAGGTTTCATATCGGGATGAGAATGATAATGAATAATCTGAAGTAAATCATGTTCACAATATTCAAATATCATATAGATGGATTTATTCTCCAATATAATATCCAATAATTTCGTCACATTCTTATTATTCAACTCCTTACATAATGACATTTCTCGTATAGCACTTTGACTAATCCCAGTATAATTTAATACTTCATTACCATCCATATTTAACTGGGCGGCTTTAACTGAATGGTTATCGGTTTTAAACTTCTTAATTGCTACCAATTGGACATCGATTTCTGTGTTATTATTACCATTTTCTGGTTTTTCTCTCTTATCATTAGCCTTGGCTCGAGCTTTATATACTTTCCCGTAGGTTCCAGCTGCAATATAACCAATGATTTCATACTTTGCAAGGACTGATTCACGAGTGAGGTCCTTTCTATGACGATAAGGGCCCAAAGTGAGGATGGAATTCAGGGCCATCAAAGTTGGTTGTGGGATCATTTGGAATGAGAAGGTGGATTGAAAAGGTGGATTGAGAAGGTGGATTGAGAAGGAATGAGAAGGTGGATTATGAGATTATGAGATAATGAGAATGAGAAGATGAGAGAATGAGAAGATGATTGAGAAATGATTGAGATTATGATTGAGAAATGATTGAGATTATGACATTATACATCATCAGATTACACATCATCAGATTTTACAATGAAAATATGAGATTATAAATTATGAGATTATACATCACCACATTATACATTTAAAGGTTATACATCACACACCACTACCATATTATCTTACATTACTTTACTATTTTTCATTATTTTACTATTTTCATTATTTCATATATACTGTCATTTTAATTATACGTTCTTTCATCTTTCCCTTCCAACACATTTCTAATAGCTTCCATTCCCTTCACTTGATTAACCCATTCTTTCTTTTCTTCATTCTCATCAGCCTTGACAAAAAATGAATCATCTGGTCTTCTATAAGATCTACCTATTCTATCCCATAAAGTAGTAAATTGACCATAGTTATAGTTAAAGTATAAATGATGAACTGTATGACAAGCAGTTCCATTCACCACTGGGTCATTTGACATGTATTGACCATCATGAATCATTACTGTCCAGAAGTTAACAAATGTGAATAATACAAGGTACAAAACCTTATGTAATGGGAATAATAACGGGTATAAGTGGTAAGGAAGTGCTTGGGCCCATCCATCTACCGGATGGAACGCATGCGAAGCAAACGGCGTACACACAATCCATTTATGGTGGGGTTTGTGCAACCGTTTATACACAGCAGGAATATGTAACCATCTGTGAATGAAATAGATCCCACAATCAGTGAACATGATGAAAGTAAATGCCTGCCAAATACTTCTTTTGGGTTCACTAAATACGTCATCAAGTGATCCGTATAATCTTGAATACCCATTAAGTTCCAACAAAAAAAATGGTACTGTTAAAAGAACCATGGTGGGGATGGATCTTAAAGCCGCTTTGATCTCCAACGACATTTGATTCTTCAAGTATCGCGGATGATTAAAGATCTTCTTATCAAATACTGTCAAATAAGACGCAGAAGCAACGGAAAAATACAATAACCATCCAAATAAACACGTCACAAGGTATATGGAAATGGTTTGTCTAACCAAATTAGTTCGAGGAAATGCTGATCCATACGTATCAGGTGATGCTGGTAATAATTTAGGTACTCCATACACCTCATCTTTCTGTTGGAAACTCTCAAACTGCTTATAAAGCCCAGTTAATGGTAACGGTTTATTCCCATACTCTATATGAGTAGTATTCGATTTATTAGGTAACAACGTGGCGTAAACCTTGTCAAAAAGGAAATAATCACAGGTTTCCAACACTAAATCCATTTTGATTTTTTGTTACAATAATAATAATAACAATAATATTAATATTAATATTAATAATAATAATAAAAATAAAAAAAAATCTACACTAAAATCACTAAACAATACCGAACCACGCCTTTTATAGCCTCTCGTATAGTAAACGATGAAAACTTTTCCGGCATCGGAACGTGCAGGAGATTATGCGAGGACGTCCGAGGGGAGTTTGTGTGCAGGAGTAGGCACTATAGATTCCTAGCGGGTGGTGTGTTCCTGCACACTACTCCGTTTCCTGTATATACACGGTTCATGTCTATTCTATATACAAGTGTTTCTATTTTCTTTGGGCTATAACATCATAATCTATGGAATCTAAGATTCTTTTTGCACCTTTTTGTAACATGGCAGAACCTAATTCAATTCCTAAACTCTCACAATCGTCTTTGGTATTAATAATTCTCTTCAAATCATGTTCCACACTATCATCTCCTTCAGGACTTACCACTATGGCTCGCATCCATAATTCATTAGTATCTTGGTTAAATTTGGTTTCTACACCTAAAGGTACAGAACATCCCCCTTCTAAAAACCTCATCAATGATCTTTCGGCTAAACAACAATAAGTCGTGGGTAAATGTTCTATTTTGGCAAGAATCAGTTTGATTTCTTGATTATCCTTTTTGATCTCCACTCCTAAAGCTCCTTGTCCTACGGCATGACACATATCATCACCATCTAAAAATTTGGTTATACGATGTTCCAATCCTATACGAATCAATCCTGCAGCGGCTAATACAATGCATTGATAATGATCATCCTCATCTAATTTTCTCAATCGAGTATGAAGGTTTCCTCTAACGGATTCAAACTTTAACCGAGGATACTTCTTACTAATCTGGGCTGATCTTCTAATGGATGATGTTCCTACTAAACTTCCATCGGGTAAATCTTCTAATGTTTTATAAGGACTATTAGGCTTCATGATCAATGCATCTCTGGGATCTACTCGTTCTGTAATACATCCCAATTCAAACTCTTCTGGGAGATTCGTAGGCACATCTTTTAATGAATGAACCACCAAATCAAATTGCGGATATTCTCCCACTGCTTTCATTAATAATGTCTCTAATTCTTTGGTCCATACGGATTTCCCACCAAAGGAATATAATGCTCGATCAGGGTTATCATCACCCAACGTCGTTAACCCTGTTACTGAACATTCCGTATCAGGAATGGAAGTTTCTATTAATTTCTTTACTATTTCACTTTGTGTAAGTGCCAATAATGACTTTCGTCCTCCAATATTTATATGCATGTTTTGTGTGGAAGAATCAAACAACAAAAAAAGTATATATAGAAAAAAAAAAGGAGAAATAATTAACAATTTATATATCAACGTCATATACGATGCGAAACTTTTCACTTTTGTTTTTCCAACCAATCACACCTCAGGAATTATTAATTTGTACTGAATTGGATTGGATTGTATTGTGTATTGTGTATTTTATTTTATTGTATTGACACTTATATTAAATCTCTATGCTAAAATGTATTATCACTATTATAATCACTAAAAGTATCATCAGAATATATCAGATTTACATCATCAAAAGATGTTTCATTCATGGATGTTTCTGGAATATTGTAGAGATTAACTGAATGATTATCAGTATCATCTAATATAGATTGATTGATTTCATGTTGAATGAGAGATTCTTCATTGGGATTCGATTTGTCTAACTTATCGATTTTATTGTCTAATGCATTCAATTTGTTGATAATTAATGTCATTTCTTCCAAATATTCTGGTTGAACTTTCCTCTGTTTTAATGTATTACCATACTTTTTACTAAGTAAATCATCGATAAATAATGAATCTGTAGATGCACTTTTAAAGTTTCCTAATGTGCTTATAGATTGAATTGGGACCAATCCTGGAGTTTGTGGATTTGGTTGTGGATTTGTTTGGGCTTGGGTTTGACTTGTTAATGTAGATAAAGAAGGTCCTTGATCTCTGGCCATAGTTAAACTTGGATTGGCTGCAAATTGAGAATTGGCATTGAGATTAGATTCAACCTGACTGTAACGTCTTCCAGTCCCCGAAACTATAGGACCTAATCCTGGACCTGATGGTACAATATTAGTGTTATTAGTATTATTATTATTATTATTTGGTAATGACCCCTTTCTAGACTTTATTAATAAACTTAAATCAGTTTCATCACCAAACATATCTAAACTGGTCAATTCATTATCATTATAAAATTCAAAGTCTTTATGCAAAAATGTAAAGTGTTTATCATTATCTCGTGTTATATGTTGGGAAATTTTGGAACTCAATACTTCATATAGGAAAATAATTACAAGAATGGGGATTTTTAAAAATACCCAAATTCTATTAATGGTAATTTTAGATGTTTTAAAATAAATTATTAAATTAATGGCTTTAAAATATTCAAAATCTTCTTTAATATTATTAGAAACTGATGAAAATACATCACTTAAAACAATGGCTAAAATCGTAGCAATAACAAATTGACTTAAAAACAAATATAATATTTGTATGAATTTACCAGTAGTATTATAAGTTTCCCAATTAGACCAAATAGCTGGTGTGAAACCAAAAAAAATCTTTAACATATCAAAGGCAATATCATAATTTGATCGATTAAAATTAAGGGAAATAAAACAAACATAAAATCCACTAATTATTGATAAAAATAAAAAGAATAATCCCACCATATTCCAAATCATTTTTTTAAAACTTAATAAGATTAAATTGAAAAATTCATAATTATTAAATATGGATAAATTTCTTGGGATTAATATAATTGATAAGAAACTAAACACTTGAAAATAAAGGGTATCATCAATTTTCCCCATAAATAATAATATTCGGGATATCATAATAATATCAATAATTAACACGATGAAAAAATCAACATAAAACCACAAGATTTTTTTCAAAAATCGATGATTTATAAATATAATTCGACTTAAAAATTCCCAATTATAATTAACGGCAAAGATCCAGAATAATGTTTGTATTAAAGTTGAGGGATACATTCTACCATGATGATCTAAAATAAGTAAAATGTTTAATATTGTAAATACAATATTTTTACAATTTATCACTAAGGATTGGTATTTAGGAACTAAAGTGGATCGTTCACTTATTTTATTAAATGTAACTCGATTATATCGATAAAACATGTTTTTCGTTCCCATTCCCATGGGATAATCATCAACTTCATTAGTGTTTTGGTTAATAATCAATTCCCCTTGATAGAACTTATCAAATATTTGCATAATAATCGGTTGGGATAGAAATTTCTTGGATTTAGTCATAATGGCCAATTCAATAGTATTAAAACTATTCAAAGGATTCTCAAATAATAAATTGACCCGATTAAATGATTTATACTCTCTCAAAAGTCTAATAGCCAATATTTCACAAACCAAAGCTTTAGTCTTCAACAATTCATAATTAATAAGATTTCTCTCCGATTGAATAACAAACTCATACTTTATCAATAATAGAATATGGATCACTAACAAAGATATTTTATTATCATTTGGCCTTTCCAAGTTATAATTGAGTTTCCCTATTTTAACCACCAAATTAGCCATCAATGCCATCTCTTGTATCTTAACACTAAGAGGTTTAACCAACGTCAAGTTGATTTCCGGTTGTTTTAGCTGCTCATACTTTAAATTGATATTCACTTGTTTGTTCAAAAGTTTCTGAATCTTAAAGTACAAATACTTGAACTCCAATTCCTTACCTCTTCTTTTATCTCGTTCTCTATTCATGAGATTGTAACTATTGCTTCAAAGTGAACGTAATGATGTTTTTTTCTTTATAGAGAGGATTTATACAATATACGTATTATTTATAGTTATTTATGGAGTCGCGTTTTAACAATAGACTTTTAGTATTTTAAATGTTCGGCTACTTAACATTGGTGTCACACCAAGCCCTGAATTAAGGTTGACTCTTTCCCTTTATGGATTGGTTAATAAAGTTATACGCCTTATTTCCATTTTCTTCACCTATAAGCTCAATAAAAGCCGGTTTCGTTAAGTGAACCAATTCATTTATATCTCTAACGGAGTTGATTACTTTAAAGTAGTTCAAATTGGTGATTCCAGGAATTGTTTGAATTAAATCAATAGCATCTTCGTTGATTAATGAAGGCAGTTCATTCATGTGAAGACCTTTGTTGATGGCTTCGGAAATATTAGGAGGTTCTTGACCTGATTTGAGTTCCAAGAAGATCTGAGCGGTTTCGTATGGAGATGAAGACCAAACTATCTTCAACTTGGGGAACGAGACTAATAACATGACTATGTTGGACTGAATATCATGTTGAACCAAACCTTTTTGAAAATTACTATTAGGTCGTTTTGATTCTTGGAAAGGATCAAAGGAAAATGATTTGGATTCATCAAATTCAATCAAAAGAACCGGGATTTCATAGTGTCTAAACATCTGTTCACATTGATTAAATAATCGACCTGATTTGAAACTGGAAACTAAATCGGGAATGGCTTTTCTTTCAATACATATCTTGGGGGTTAAAACATAATCTCCTACGGTTAACATACAGGGAATGACTTTAGCTCCAACTCGATATAATAAATTAGGTAATGGGGATCTAAATTCTCTTACATCGACAATGATTCTAAATTCATCATCTTCAGTTTGAAATTTCATTCCTCCAGCAATTCTGGTATTTACCACATTATTCTTTGTGATTTTAAATTTAGAATCTTCTTTAGTTTCAAAAGTTTTACTTAAATTGGCTTTTTCTCGAATCAATTTGGTAAAGGCTTCTTTTTCCTTTTTGATATTTAATAAGTGTCGTTGTTCTTCCACTGAATTCCCATAGTACATGAAATATACTTTAGCTGGGGATTGAACATTTACTGCTTGATAATATTCAATTCTTCTTATAAATGATAAATTAGGTTCATACATCACAATATGGGTTGGTTTAAACTCATTGAGTAATGAAGAATCTACTTGATCATCATAAGCTCGTACTAGAACATGACGATGTTTTTCTCCTGTAACTATTATATCGTCTTCTTGTGGTAAAATATTATCTTGAGGTTCTTTTTTAATTTCATTTCCAACTTCAGATCCTTCAATAACTTCATCAGATTCTTTCTTCATATCAAAACTTTCTTGTTCTTGGTTTTGTCTTTTCCGATTTAATCTTTCCAAAATTTCATTATCCAACGTCACAGCTACAGGATTACGATCTTGATTGGTTCCTGAATATAATCTTCCAACATTAGCCACTGATGACGCACCTCTAGTTCTTCTTCTTTTACTAATGTTATCTCTACCTCGGGTAAAAGTTTTGGAAGTAGATAATTGCTCTTCCAGTTGTTCTTCTGATTTTTCTTCATTCATTTCTTCATTAAAATGTCTTTTCCAATCACTGATTGCTTTCCATATAAGGTAATCTTGTAATCTACTAATCATATAATTACGACCTTGAACATTGCCAAAATTCGAATGGTTTCTTACAAGCAGTCGTAATTGTTCAACAGTTGATCTATTAGTAGCCATGATCAAAATTCTAGAATCCGTGGGGATTTCGTTCATCAAGTTATTCAATTCAACCCATTTAGGTAATTCCTCAAGGTTATACTCCAAAGTTTCGTTATCATTATTATTATTACCATTATCATTATCATCAACTTTAACCTTGGTTGTACCTAAAGCACGATCACGAGAATAAGACGTAATAGTCGCAGCTTCATCTAAACTTAACCAAGGACTCATTGATGACATATTCATAGTTCCTGTGGAATTGGAAGATGATTTGACATTACTATCAATAACTCCTTGAACATGTTGATAAAACGTCAACGAATTACTTACTAACAAGCTTCGAAGTAAATCTTTAAGAGTGGATAAATCAAAAATCAATTGTTTAGAAGTTCTTGAAATCCGATGCCATTGAGAATCTAAATTCAATCTTATTCTTTGAATAAATTCATCATCATGAACGTTTTCCATATCCCAATAATCAGTAGCCAAAGTGGGATTATGTCGTTTCAATTCGTTCAAACAGGCTTCTATACAGTACAATATAGCCGATTGAATCTTGTTCATCTTATAAGATAATCGAATATTGATTTCATAAACTGCCTTAATGTCTTTAGAAAACCGTCTATTTCTGAAACTCAATGAACTAGAAACATCCACATGAAATCGAGGCCATAATATCACATTCGATAGCCTAAGGTTCTTAAGTCGTGTGGCCAAAGGAGTAAACCCAGTAAATGATTCAGGGTCATCAGAAAACGCTTTGATAAACCCCCATTCATTGGAATCTCGATAAAGATTAACTATAAACGACTCATTGGAAGTCTCTCTTATTCGTTCTCCATGTAAAATAAATAACCCATTGATTTCCTCTGGTGTAATAATCCCCGATAACAAATCCACTACTAATATTCTAGATGTAACTGACACTACTCCACCATCATTATATATCCGTTTCCGTTTATCAGCTAATATAGATTCACCACCAATGGTTTTCATCCCCATTCCTAACTCACCCAATTCTCTATTAAGTTTGTGGTTCTCCACTTCATTACAATTCAATACTATCAAAAGACTCTTTTTGTTCTTAGGAGGATTAGGTAATCGTTCTTTCATATTGGAAAGGTTTAGTATGTATAATATATTAGCCACAATCAACTCCCAACCTAAGCCACGACCTAGTATTAGTAAACTATCTTTAAGGAGAATATCATTAACTATTTCTTGTTGATATTTAAGTGGCAAATGAAGTTGATCTTCAGGGACATGAATGAGATTAGGATCATGAACATTATCATTAACATCATTAACATTATCAACTCCATCAACATGAACATCATCAACTCCATCAACATTAACAACGTTAACATCATTATCATCATCATTATCATTATTATTTATCACATTTTCTTCTCCTTCTCCCTCTTCTCTCTCCTCTCTCTCCCCCTCCTCCTCTCTCTCAAATACATCTTCTTCTACAAAGAGTGACATAATGAAGTCGCGTTCTGTATCACTTCATCACTTCATCACTTTATCACTTCATCACTTTATCACTTCTTCCTCCTCTTCACTTAAATGTCCTTCAATCCTCAACATTACATCAATAAAGATAATGCATACACTTCAGAACCTATCACCTTCAACATCATATACATTGATGATATCTCCAAGTCCAATCTCACTAAAGTAGAAGAATGGGAGTTCTATAAAGATCCCAATAAAATGGCGGTAGATAGATTGAATAACTCCAAAATTATTACCGAAATCGATGTCAATGAAGATGAAAGTAATGCCAGAAATTCTACAAAGAAGTCAGGACCTCCTGCTGTATATAAATTGACACTAAAAGATAATGCTGATAACTATTGCTTTGCTTATGAGTATCATGATAAACTAAAGTTTCTTCGTACCAATAGTCAATTGACACCAGTACCTATACGATTAGGTGGCAAGTTAACAGTACAAAGAGGAACATTAATAATTAATGGCGTATTAATGTTAAAAGAAGCTCAGTGTAATTATTCACCACCAGATGAACTGTCTACAATAGTAAAGCAATTGAATTCCAATATTATTGATAAATCTATAACCCTATTAAATGGACAATAACGTATCCCATAATCCATTTTCATTAATAAAGTCATGATGCACTAAACTAATCAAGTAATAGTTTTCATAAACAAAGTTTAAAAATTGATAAGAATTGGTGGTTTTCTTATAACATCTAGCCCATTCTACCCATAAAAGAAAAGCTTCTTCATTCCAAGCTTTAAATGACTCTAAATCAATGACTGTGGGTTGAAGGACTTCTTTCAGAGGGAATACCCCCCAAGTAATAGCTGATTTATTATGATCTCTAGGAAGATTAGATTCAATATTACCATCTTTATCTCCTATATAGTAAGTGATGGTTCTTTCATCAAAACTTTGTTGTAATTGGGGTAAAATTCTATCATGCCAATCATGTTTAGGTATAAACAATTCCACAAACGATTTTTGATAAACTATACCATTAGGAGGCCCCCAACCAAACATTTTATCATTAGATAAACATCCATTAATAGCGGGTTGAGAAGAAGTAGAAAACCATCCTTTTAAGTTCAATTCAAATAATTGTTCTTGTAATAAAGTAGTTTCTACTTGTAAAGGAAGATCAGTCCAAGGTAATTGAGGAATCACATTAGATAAATAGTTGATAAATACTTTGGATAAATCAAGAGTGGATTCAGGAGATCCCCAAATATCTATAGCTTTTTCTGGAGAACTAACTTTTAATGTAGGTCCATAACCATCAATTTCCCCATAAGCAGGAGAACTAGAATCCCCAAATCTCCCATTGGGGAAATCATCCCAATTAGCATCTTTACCTAATTGACCTTTACCTTTACTAATATCGATTATGGATTTGATATGAGATTTTGGATCAACTTCATTAGCCACTGATGATCTTCTTCTTTTTTGAAAACTACTTTTAATTTCTCCATTAGTATTGTTACCACCATTAACAATAGTTCCTTGAACATCAGTGTCATTATCGTTTTTGGCTTTATCTTCTTTAAAATCACCCTGATCATCATCTATTGCTACTGCTTGTTGACTAAATACATCACTGGTTTCAAGGATAGATGCCACAGCCCGTTCCAAATTTAATGTATAAAAATGGAATCCTTTTATATTAGTATTGACAGTTATAGTTTCAATAATATCACACAAGATTTTTAACCCAAGTGACTTCACTTCATCATCATTGTTTTTAGAGGCAACCAACTTATCCAAAATAGGTCTAGGGATTGAAGCATGGGATAATTTTGATGCTTTATTAAAGATATTGAATGTAGTAATAGGCATAAGTCCTGGGATTAAAATAATATCTTTTAATTCATCATAACTCTTTAACAACTTATCATAAGCCAAAAACTTATCCACATCATAAAATAACTGGGAAACAATGTAATCAGCACCAGCTTTAATCTTTTCAATCAAATAAGGCATATCCTTAACAGGATTTTGATTAGATGAATCAGCTCCATCTACATGACCTTCAGCGTATCCAGCCACCCCAATACAAAAGTAATCATCATACTGACTTCTAATGTACTTCACCAAATCAACAGCCCCATTAAAATCACAATTAGGTGTCCAATACTCTTCATTTCTAGGAGGATCACCTCTTAATGCCAAAATATTAGTGATCCCATTCAATTTTGCTTGTTCTAATGCATTATCTATGATTTCCCGATTAGTATTAGTACAAGTTAAGTGTAATACTGTAGTTATTCCCAATTGTTTCTGACATATACCTGCTAATTCTATAGACTTTTCATTAGTTGATCCTCCTGCTCCCCAAGTAATAGTGATGAATAAAGGATTTAAAGCCTTCATTCGGCTTAATCGAGCTAATAAGTTTCTGAATCCACCATCTGTTTTAGGAGGAAAGAATTCAAACGACACAAATTTCTGATCTGGCGGTAACGCCTTTACTTTGTCAGTAACGAACATGAGTCAATAAAGAATGGTGAGAAAGTGAGAAAGTGGTGAAAAGTGAAAATGGTGAAAAATGAGAGAAGATGAAGAAGGAGAAGAGATGAAAAAGATGAAAAAGAGATGAAAGAGATGAAAAAGAGATGAAAAAGAAAACAAACAAAAAGAAACGAATACAAAAAAAAAATAATACAAAAAAAAAAATAATACAAAAAAAAAGAATACAAAAAGTAAAATCATTGATCTTTTGATCATTATTATCACTCCCTTATCTATTAAACAGCACTATACTCCCCTCTATTGGAATTACCAGTAAACTTTTCAATAATCTCTTTTATAAATATTGGTAATCCCTTCACAACCTCAATGAAATTATCTAATACTTCTCTTAACGCAGTTTGGAAATCAATCGAGTTCCCCTTATTATACTGAAACCAAGCTCCTCCAATTATGTAGATACTCAAAAAGAGAACAAAAAATATAAATATCCAGGTAAACCAACCCCAACTTTCACCATCTTCAGATTTCTTGGGTGATTTTTCCTTACTATTAATACAAGCAGCCTTAGTTTTCATGGATAATTTAGCCAGAAACTTCTCCCATTTATCAAGTACAAGTTTATCTAAATCACTATTATTATTATTATTATCATCATCGTCTTCTTTAGGACATATGAATTTTAAATCGGCATTGACTTTATTGGATCCCCATTCAATGTCCTTATAACTAATGATAATTCCACTCTCATTATTGCTGTCTTCATTACTAAACTCCTTATATGACACCTGATCACTATCTCCATTAGCTTTAATCACTTCCAGAATAATACTCTTTTTATCCACTTCTATTTCTGTCACTTCACATATTTCACTTCCATCACATTCTTTAACGCCAACAGTATCACAAATTCCAATGTGCCAGCTAATTTTAGTCTTACTGGGAGGTGTATCTTTAGAAGTATCCACTGTGTGAACTCCCTTTATACTAGGGAAATTGTACTTTTCAAGCTCTTTTACGTCACACTGAAACCCTAAAACAACATTTAGAACCCCCAATATCAAAATCAAGCTGGTTTTATACATCATCGTGGGCGTTATTAAAGGATTATTATTTCATAACCTGGAGGTGCAATGAGTAACCTGTAAAGTGAGGTAGAGTAACCTGTAAAAAGAGGCTGGTCTAACCTGCAAATACCAACCTGCACTATTCCCTCTCCACACTCCCGCGGTTAATTCATATGAAAAGTGTATAAATACCCTTTGAATTCCGGGGAAATCTTTTTTTTTTTTTTTATTGGTTTTCTTTTTCATACTTCAATTACTTCTATTTTAAACCATGAAAGTTACTGTTTGTGGAGCCGCCGGTGGTATTGGACAATCATTATCATTATTATTAGGTTTAAACAATAAAATCGATGAGTTAGCTTTATATGATATTGTTAATGTAAAAGGTGTTGCTGCTGATTTATCTCATATTAATACCAATTGTAAAGTTACTGGTTATCAACCAATAGACAAATCTGATCAGTCGGCTGTTAAAACGGCTTTAACCAATTCCAATGTTGTGGTTATTCCTGCTGGAGTCCCTAGGAAACCGGGTATGACTAGAGCTGATTTATTTAATATCAATGCTAGTATTATTCGGGATTTAGTTAAAAACATTGGTTTAACATGTCCTGATGCTTCAATCTTGATTATTTCTAATCCGGTAAACTCCACTGTACCAATTGCTGCAGAAGTATTGACTAAATTGGGAGTTTTCAATCCTAATAAGTTATTTGGGGTCACTACTTTAGATTCCGTTAGAGCTGAAACCTTTTTAGGAGAATTGATAAATGAATCTCCTTCAAGTTTAAAGGGTAAAATTTCTGTAGTTGGAGGTCATTCTGGTGATACCATTGTTCCTTTAATTAATACCACCACTCCTTTAGCTGAAAAAGTCGCTGGTCTTTCTAAAGATAAATATAATGCTTTTGTTAATAGAGTTCAATTTGGTGGTGATGAAGTCGTTAAAGCTAAAGCTGGTGCTGGTTCTGCCACTTTATCAATGGCTTACGCTGGTTATAGATTTGCTGAGAATATTATAAATTCTTTTGATTCCAGTACTTTTAATTCTAGTGTCATTCCTGATTCTGCTTATATCTATTTACCTGGTTTTGATAAAGGTAGTAAATTATCACAATCACATTTGGATAATATCAAATTCTTTTCTGTTCCTGTTTATTTAAATAAAGGAGCTATTGAATCATTTATTAATCCTTTTGAAGAATTGAGTATTACTGATTCAGAAAAACAATTGGTTCAAGTAGCTCTTAATGGATTAAAGAAATCTATTGATCAAGGTTCTACTTTTGTTACGGATTCTAAATTGTAATGGTGATTAAATAAGGAAAATACAAAATGAGTTATGAGAAGAATAAACATTAGATATTTACTGTTACTTGTATTGTATTCTATTGTATTCTATTCTATTCTATTCTATTCTATCATATTCTACTCTATTAATGACTTTGATTTTCTACTTCTTTCTTTGGCTTCATCAATATCTTTACTTTCTCCATATCTACTGAATGTATTGTAACCAAAGTTTTCCTGTGGATTATAAAAAGTATCTCTATGATATGGTACTAAAGGATTCCCATTTTTCAATCTAGTTATTAAATCAGGATTTGATGTAAAGAATCTTCCAAATGCAACTAATGTACGATTGTTTTCAACCTGTTCTCTTAAGGTATTGAACTTTGGTGCATCATAATTATAACTTCCTGCTCTCATAATAACCCCTTTCCAAAGTTGATAAACAAATTCATTACTTCCCTTTTGTTGATCCACCAGAACGTCTACATTACCACTTACCCGGGGTTCTACTACAGAAATATAAGCTAATTCTTGACCTTGATCAGCTCTTTTTTGTAACTGTTCAATTAAGTAACCAAATTGATCTACTGGCAGAGGATCATTATCAGCTCCTAACATCTCTTGGAAAGAAGCCCAAGGTGATAATCTAATGGCTACTCTATGGGCACCAATTACAGAAGATAAATGATCAATTAATTCAAGCACATAACTGGCTCTTTTTTCAATAGATCCTCCATATTCATCAGTTCTATGATTGGTATTGCTTTGAAGAACCTGATCTAAAAAGTATCCATGCAGATTATGAAGTTCAATATAATCAAACCCGGCTTCCATAGCATTCTTAGCCGCATTAGAAAAGTCTTGATAAATGATATCTTTCATTTCTTGAGTAGTAGCAGCTCTAAATCCAGTGCCAAATTTATCAATATCCGGTTTATTCCCAGAATAAGGAATAGCTGAAGGAGCTAAGATATCTAATCCTTTTTGTTTCATGTATTCAGCATCAGCCACTCTACCAAGCGCCCAGAATTGAGCCGAAATGAAAGATTTATTCTTGTGAACTTGATCAGTGATTTTCTTCCATGATTTAACTTGATCTTGGGACCAAATCCCTGGCATATATTCATAGAGCCCAGTTCTTTCGGATACAAAAATGGCTTCAGTTACAGCTAAACTTCCAGGTTCTTTAGTTCTATCATCATAATATTGTACTTGTAAATCTGATGGAGAATGATCATCATTAGCTCTTCTTCTTGTTGTTGGAGCATGTACAATTTTACTCGAAAGAGTATTTTCACCTACTTTTATAGGTTCAAAAGCTTTAGTGTTGTTTAAAGGTTCTACTGGAAATGTACTTTCTGTTGGATGCATTATAGTAATGGGAATAAAACAAAAAATAAAAATAAAAAAGAAAAAAATTATAATAATAATTTTGGTTGCAACTTTCTTGTCTTATATAGTAATTGCGACAAATCCACAATATATTAGTAATTGTATAGCTTAGTAATAATAGTTATTTTCTTTTACTAGTGCTGCGTGGGTTATCGAAGTCAAAAGGCTTGGAAATATTGACTCTGATCAGAGCGATAGTGTAAAAGATTACTCAGCGATTGCTGTTTGTTGCTGTTTAGTTGCTGTTCTTAGTTAACTTTATACATCACTAATACAACATACCATTCAACTACTGTCAAACTCTGTTGAAGTACCAAAAAATATACTGCAAAAAATAGTACTGCAAACAAAAAAAAAAAAATCAGCTTGATTTAGCCGAGGATCGAACTCGGGACCTTTTCGGTACTTACTGCGCATTTGCACTTGTAAACGAAACGTGATAGCCGCTACACCACTAAACCATCAAGCTGTGAGAAGAATTCTTTAACAGTAGTATTTATAGGGCAGGGAAGAAAGAATTTTGTTTTTAATCCAGAAAACAACCCATTTTAGTCTCCTAATTCGATATATAAGTTTCTTGTTGTATAAAGTTACTCCTGAACCTTTGATTTTCATAATATTCTCCCTTTTCTCCCTTTTCTCTCAATCACCTCTCAATCACTTCTCATTCACAGTCGTCTTCTTGTGAAATAGTGAGATAAAGTTCCCCCACAGTTTGATATTTCAGTTTCTTTCCTTCTTTTGCCTTTCCCTCTTTTCCCAATCAAAAATGATAAATGAAACTCAAAAAAATACAATAGCTCCAAGACTCGATAAACTAATCAATGGTTTAACTACTACCAAGAAAAGTCAGCCGAAAATTCCCGGATTAATTGTAGGAGTTACTGATAGAAATGGAACCTTCTATTTAAACAGTAATGGGAAACTTAACCTTGAAGATAGTAATAGCAAAGCAGTAAATAATGATTCATTAGTTGCTTTTTATTCGTGTACAAAGTCTATGACTGCATTTGCCTTTTTGAAGTTGTTTGAACAGGGATTGGTGGATTTGGATACTCCGGTTAAGAAGTATTTACCTGAGATTGATGATATTCATATTGTTGAAAAAGGATCCATTAACAAGGAAACTGGGGAGTTTACTGTGCCACCAAGAAAGCCTAAAGTTGACATTACTCCAAGACACTTGTTAGTACAAACATCGGGGTTTTCGTATCCGTTTTTAAGTGATGATTATAGTATATTAGCCCGATTCAATGATGCTGAAGTTAATTCAATTAACCCAACTATGGAGCTCTTCAAAGCCAATAAAATGCCCTTGGTTAGTGAACCTGGTACGGAATTCCACTATGGCCATGGTTTGGACTGGATTGGGTTATTGGTTCATCGGATTTCTGGTAAATCATTGGGTGAATATCTTCAACATAACTTATTTGATCCCGTAGGCATGAAGTCTTGTACTTTCCATCTTGATTCTACAGACAATTTATTAAGAGTTTATAGAAGAACCAGTAAGGGAAAGTTGGTTTTCTATCCTAAAGGGTGGAATCATAATCCTCAAGTCGATATGGGAGGTCAAGGATGTATGGGGACTGTTGGTGATTATCTTAAATTCATTAGATTATGGTTAAATTATGGTTATTGTCCTGATACAAATACAAGATTATTGAAACAAGAGACTGTAAAATACGCCTTACAAAACCATTTACCTCCAGGAATGACAGTAGAATTTGAATTGCCTGGAATCCCTAAAATCCCCGATTACTTTACCTTAGGAGGAATGGCTGAAACTGGTGTTCCTGTTCCTACTGGGAGACCTAAAGGAAGCTTTTATTGGAGTGGTTTGGCTAATTTATATTATTGGTTAGATCATGAAAATGGTGTAGGAGGATTTTGGGCTTCTCAAGTGTTGCCGACATTTGATCAAAAGTCGTTTTTGGGTTATTGTAAGTTAGAGACTGTTGTTTATGATGCGATAAATGGAGAGGATGATGACGATGACGATGATGATGATGACGATGATGATGATGACGATGAGTATGAAGAACATGAAAATGGTCCCAAACTATAAAGTAGATTAGAGATATAAATATAGGTTTTAGTTACGTCATTAGTTTTTAAGTCATTAGTTTTTCTTTGTGATTTTTCTTTTGTCTTTTGTCTTTTTCGTTTTCTCTTTCTTTTTCTTTCTTTCTCCTTCTCCTTCTCCTTCTCTTCTCATTTCTCTCACACTTCTCACTTCTCACTTCTCACTTCTCACTTCTCCATTTCTGACTCATCGAAAATTTTCAATCTTAATGTCTTTTCCAGTTTTACCAAGAACTGAGTCTGTGGAATCACCTTCTGTGGCTCAACTTAGTGTGGTGGGGAATGTATTGGTTCCTTATAAATCCATTAAAGTTTCTAAATTTTTATTAGCTTCATTACCTAGAGAATGTGACTTGTTAGTTGATGCTCGTGATGATGATATTAATATAGATCAAATTGTTGAATTATTGAATTCTGGGGTTAAAACTGTGTTTATAAAACATTCTCATGTTGATGAGTTCATTGTCAAGTCAGGATTACCAAGTTTTAGATTTGTTGTGGAATCTGAATCTATTGAAAATTCATTATTGGCATTAGATTGTGGATTCCTTGTGAAACATCCTTTAGATGATGTTAAATCCATCAGTGATGACGGTAATAGATTAGTTTATTTTGAAAATGATACAATTGATCAAGATTCCGCTAATAAACTTGCTACTCAAGGATATATCCCTATTATCGATGCCGATAAGTTAACCGTGGATAGTAAAGATACTTCCAAGATTTCCATTGGTAACTTATTCACCTCCACTTTAACTACTGATAGACCTGATGGTCTTTTCACCACATTGGTTACTTCTGCAGGTCCTGCTTATTCTGCTTTAGGAGTGGTTTATTCCTCTGTAGCCTCCATTCAAGAATCTATTGCTATAGGAGAAGGAGTATACCAATCACGTAAACGGACTCATGAATTATGGTACAAGGGTAAAACCAGTGGTGCCAGTCAAAAGTTGATTAAATTAGAAAAAGATTGTGATTCTGATGTGGTTAAATTTATAGTTGACCAAAAAGAAGGTACAGGATTTTGTCATATGAATCATCATTATACTTGTTTCAAAGATGGTCAATTATATTCTGGAAATGAAGCTACTACTGGTTTAAGTAAATTAGATAATACTTTAGTTAACAGAATGACTAATGCTCCTGAAGGTTCTTATACAAAAAGGTTATTTTCTGATGAAAGTTTATTGATTTCCAAGTTAAAAGAAGAATTAGATGAATTAATTGAAGCTGGTCAAAACAAAGATAAGAATGAGGTTTCTTGGGAAGCTGCTGATTTAATATATTTTGTTATGGCTTGGTGTGTTAAACACGGGGTTAGATTATCTGACATTGAGAATAACTTGGACATTAAGAGTCTCAAGGTCACTAGACGTAAAGGTGATGCTAAGCCAGCTTATGTTAATAAGTCTGAACCTAAGTCTGAAACTAAGTCTGAAACTAAACCTGAACCTGAAACAACCATGGCCAACTTTAAAATGAACACCATTGATATCAAATCAGCTTCACCTCAAGCCATCAAGAAAGCCTTAACTAGACCTCATCAAAAAACTAGTGATATTATGAAATTGGTATTACCTATTGTTGATAATGTTAAGGCTAACGGGGATAAAGCATTAATAGAATTAACAGAAAAATTCGATGGTGTTAAATTACAATCATCAGTGTTATCAGCCCCATTTCCTGTTGATGCTATGAATATTAATGATGAAATGAAAGCAGCTATTGATTTATCTATGGATAATATTGAAAAATTCCATGCTGCTCAATTACCTGATAAAGAAATTATGAATGTAGAAACCGCTCCTGGAGTCATTTGTTCTAGATTTGCTAAACCTATTGAAAATGTAGGATTATACGTTCCTGGTGGTACTGCCGTTTTACCATCAACGGCTATGATGTTGGGAGTTCCGGCTAAAGTTGCTGGTTGTAAGAATATAATCATTGCTTCACCACCTTCTAGAGCTACAGGTAAATTAACACCAGAAGTGGTTTATGTGGCTCATAAATTAGGTGCTAAAAGTATTGTTATGGCTGGAGGTGCTCAAGCTATTAGTGCTATGGCTTATGGTACTGATAGTGTGGTTAAATGTGATAAGATTTTAGGTCCAGGAAATCAATTTGTTACTGCAGCTAAAATGCATGTTCAAAATGATAATAATGCCTTATGTTCTATAGATATGCCTGCAGGACCTTCAGAAGTATTGGTTATAGCTGATAAATATGCTGATGCTGATTTTGTAGCTAGTGATTTATTATCACAAGCTGAACATGGAGTTGATTCTCAAGTTATATTAATTGGTGTTGATTTAACTACAGAAAAATTATATGAATTTGAAACTGCAGTAAAGAAACAAGCTGAAGTATTACCTAGAAAAGATATTGTTGGTAAATGTTTAGCACATTCTTCTACATTATTAGTTAATACTTATGAAGAAGCTTTTAAATATTCTAATGATTATGCCCCAGAACATTTGATTTTACAAATTGAAAATGCTGCTGATTATGTTCCTAAATCTATTGAGAATGCTGGTTCTGTATTTGTAGGAAAATTATCTCCAGAATCATGTGGTGATTATTCTAGTGGTACTAATCATACTTTACCTACTTATGGTTATGCTAGACAATATTCTGGAGTTAATACTGCTACTTATCAAAAATTCATTACTTCTCAACAAGTTAATGAAGAAGGGTTAAAGAATATTGGTAAAGCTGTCATGACAATTGCTGAAGTTGAAGGATTAGAAGCTCATAGAAATGCTGTTCATGTTAGAATGGAGAAATTGGGATTATTATAATAGAGATATTATTTATTGTAAATACAAATTATATATAAAGAAACAATCAGAAGTTAAATTCCCCTCTGAATTGATCTAAATTCATTCCTGGTTTTACCGATTCTAATAAATCTCTTCTTTCCATTGCAATAAAGGCTCTTTTCAATGTTTCAGTTAACGAAGTGGATTGATTCTGTGATAATGTGGTTTCATTATTGTTGGTTTGAACCCCTTCAACTTGATGCATAGTTAAACCACTCAATAAATGTTCAGCAGCTTCCTTATAACAACCAATATTAATACATGATACCCCCAAATTATATCTAGCCCTTACAAAAGTAGGTTTTAATTCTAATGCCTTGAAATATGCATCCACAGCTTCTTCAGACCGATTAGAATTGGCTAATGAAGCTCCTAATCTATTCCATAATACAGGATCATTAGGTTTAATAGATAAAGCGGCTTTGAAACAATCAATAGTCTTATCAAATTCCTCATTAGCATAGAATAATACTCCTAATCCTAATTGAACATCAGGATCCATACTGGCTTGACCAGGAGATAATTGAGCTGCCTTTAAGAACAATTCAGTTACTCTTTTATTTAAAGAAAATCTATCTTCATCAGATATTTTAGGGTTTTCTTGTCTAGCTCTATCAGCTACTTGAGGATATTTAGTAGATATCCATCTTTCTAAAGTTGCAAATGCAGCATTATCATAACCTTCATTTATATAAGAAATAGCTAAAGTCATTAAAGCATTAGAATTTTCTGGATGTAATTCTAAACATTTTTCTAAAGCCGAAATCCCAGCTATTTCTTTTTCATTTTGGGTTTGAACTTCACCTAATTTTAACCAAGCATTGATATGATTTTGATCTTTTTGAATAGCGGCTTCAAAAGCTAATGCTGCTTCAGATAATTTGGCTCCATTTTCCATTAATTGTAATCCAATTTCATAAGGATCATGATTTGAAGGTAAATCCATAAATTGATTATTTTCACCATTTTCAAATTGATAATCACCAAAATGAGCTCTTGTCGATGCATATTTAGCGAAATCTTTTTCCCATTGTGCCATATCTGGAGGCATAGTATCTTTTTGAGTTCTCTTGAAATCGTCATATTGTTGAGAGATGAAATCATTTTCCATGGCTTCAGAGTTTAAACTATCCCATACTTCTTGGAATGTAGCTTGATATTTATCATCCACCTCTATTTCAGGAGATGCTTCTCTATGGATTTCCTCCACATCGGGCTCTTCAACTTTTGATTCCAATTCTTCAATTTCTTTAAACTGATTGTCCCAATCCACTTGTTGGTCTTGATTTTGGGCTTCTTGTGGAGCTGCTTGGGGTTGTGGCTGTTGTTGCATCTGAGGAGCTCTGCCCATCATTGACATCCCCATCATAGGTTGATATCCTCTTGACATCGTAGGCATGGCAGAAAAAGGTTGTGCTTGATTAGGCAGATTCAAAGGTTGATCGGTTTTAAACTCAGAACTCCATTGACTATTCTGACTAGGCCCAGCGTTAAGAGCTCCATGAACCGCCAGAGGTGAAGGAGAATGTTGAAATTCACTTGACCAATTAGAATGCTGATGATTTTGTTGGTGTTGGTGTTGATGTTGGTGTTGAGGTTGGTGTTGGTGTTGAGGTTGTTGTTGATGATGCTGTTGTTGAATCATGTTAAGCTCTTGTCTCATAGGCTGGAATTGGAAATTCTGAGGCTGATTGTTCATAAAACTATCCATATTCTGTTTTTCTCTTTGATTCATCATATTATTACTCTTAAACCCGGTTCCTTGACCAGGTACAAACCCCGGGTTGGCAGTTTGTCTTTGTAATGACCGATCTTGTTGAGTATGCTTATTGAACTGAGACACAGCATTTCCGTTAACTGAACAGTCGGCTCCTCCTCCGACAAATGACATGGTGTTGTGTTATGTTTCTATGTTAAAGTATTAAGAACTTGTTGTATAGTTTTGTTGTTGTAGTTTTGTTGTTGTAGTTTTGTTGTTGTAGTTTTGTTGTTGTAGTTTTGTTGTTATAGTTTTCTTGTTGTAGTTTTCTTGTTGTAGTTTTATAAGAACTTAGTTTTATCAAGAACTCGTTACAGTTTAGAAACTTGTGGAAGTAATGATGGTTTATAAAATTAGTAATCCCCACTGATATTTCAGAATCATATGCCTCGGTGCGAAGACTGAGATCATTCCCTGATACCAGCTGTGGGGAGACGTGGACCGAGGGTATAATTATATTACTGCGACACGGTGGTGAAGGACAACTCTATTCCGTGGGACATTGCTTCCAGTTTTACCACGCGCCTGGCCATGACCGCGGCGTGACTAAATTGCTTGTGAGTTTGTCGTGTATTTTTATCCTGTATATAAGCCTACAAATTACCACTTTACAATCAGGACCATTTGTGCCCGGCACTACCACTGCAACTCATTTCCTGATTGACATTCTAATTGGTTGCAAATTTCATCCAATTCTTCAACATCTTTATTGGCTCTTGAATGACCTACAAAAGCGGGATTAATAGGTTTCCCAGCTTGAGATTCTAATTGAAAGTGTTCTTTCACCATATCTCTTACTACACCTTGATAATATAACACTCCTCTTTCCTTCTGTGGGTGCAAATAACCAGAAGAATAGATTCCTTGGTTCAAATTCTTTTGAGTTAATTGACATAATTCAAAATCCTCATATTCAACCAATTGTAAAAAGTCAACAAATTCCTTTTTGGAGTCTTCATCGAGTCCCTTTTTGGTGTAAATGTCATACTGTAAGATAGTATGAGAGGCTGATTGAGGTAATACTCTAATAGAATACCAAGCTGGTGAATAACAATTGATTCCATTACTGGGGAAACAATACACCCATAAACCATTAAATTCCCCTCCAGGGTTAGCTTTTTTAGGTTTTTGTGGTGGTTTTTGTTGTGGTTGTGGTATAGAATCGGCTTTTTTCTTACCAAAACCAAACCAAGATGATTGTTCTTGTTGTTGTGGTTGTGGTTGTGGTTGTTGTTGTTGTGGCTTTGACTCTGACTCTGACTCTGTATCATTTCTAAATATCTGTGCATAATGACGACAATATCTGTTTTTAGGAACTACCTTGTACGTCTCCATACTAAAAGCTTTACTCAATCCAGGATGAGCTGTAGGACAATGATAACATTCTTGATACCCATCCATTAAAGTTTTCCAATTGAATTGACCATCTAATTCATAAGAAAAATGGTATTCATAATCATCAAAATCAAATTCATTCATTTCTGAACTCAAGCCTTCAAACCATTTATCAAAAGGAATAAAGTTTTCCGATTCATCATTATTGAAGTTAATAAACACTAACCCTTGTTCAGTAACATGAGTTTTAATAGGGAACAATGAATTTTCTTCCTTTTTAAACCCTTCTACTTGATCAAATTGTGGAGCTTTGGTCAATTTCCCTTCAGAATTATATGACCATCCATGATATCTACATCCTAACACCGGTGCTGAACCTTGGGATTTTTTAACCACGGGGAATGCTCTATGACGACACACATTATGAAACCCTCTAATTTGTCCATCAATTTTAGATTTAATGAGAAAGAAATTTAATCCAGCAAACGTGAAACTAAAATAATCTCCTCCTTTAGTAAATCTACTTGAATGGATACAAAATAACCATGATTTATTGAAAATAGATCTTTTTTCTAATTCAAATATCTTTTCACTAGTCCACCAACTGGCAGGTAACGTATGTTCTCCGGGTAATAATGATTCCTTAGGATCATCCTGTGGTGGAGCTTGAGGTGTAAGTCTTGGTGTTTGAACTGAAGTGGCTGCCATAATAATTGATTGTATAATACCCACTCTTAAACCTGTTCCAAAAGGGTTTATCTCTTTTATTTATATTGCAAACTTAAAGCCCCTTCGTTATCTATAAAGTGGTTCCATTTTCCCTATTTGGAAATGATGTCCATATCGTGCGTCGATTCATGCACATCCATAGATAACCATCCAATAGTAACAATTGCTTCAGTAATCAGGATTAAGTTTACGTGCATTTTTACCTAATTTGACATAATGATACATAACTCTCTCTTTTCTTAACTATACATTGTTAACTATACTTTTAAACACTACACTACAGTTTCTCAATCAGTTTAATTAATCCCATTAATCTCACCAATTCATTGGTTAAATTTTTATCAACCATGGGATTACTTAATGTCTCTAAAGTTAATTCCTTATCGGGAAAAGCTTTTGTATTTTCTAATAATCCCTTAATTTGTTTGTGTAAACTGGTTCCTTGTTCTAGTAATGTTACACAGGTACTTAATAATGAATTAACCAAGATAAATATTCTCAAAATAATCAATGCTAATAATCCATTTTTATTACTCTCGGGGATTAACGTTACGGCTATTTTTGTTAATGTAACTAACAAGCTTTTATCATTACTAATAAGCCATTGAATTGGTAATCCTTTCATAGTGGAATCTTCAGAATCCATGGAAATCATATCCACTATAAGTTTACCAGCAAATAATGCTTGAGTAACTGTAGATGTCCTAATAGTAACAAATCTGGAAAATTCAAAACTATTACTATCAAAGGGAATAACACTTAAACTAAGTTTAAATGCTCGAGTTAATAGTTGTCCTCTATCAATATTATTCTGTTGTAAATATTTCTGAATTAAGTTCCCCGTAGTTATTTTATCCTGTTCACTGATTTTGATTGAAGCTAATGATAAATTTAATGATCCGGTTAATACTGCTCTCATAAATGATCGATTATGAGGTTCTCTAACCATTAATTTAACCAAAATATCAATTCCATAAGGAATATATCCATATTTCTCTACATTGGCATAAGGTATAGTATCCGAAGGTTCACTAACATCAGGTCCAAAACAACAAGCCAAAGCAAATGATAAAAATGCTTCTTCTAATGTTCTTAATTGGACGGAAAAGGAAATACTATTCAATATGAATAAACAATCTTTTAATAAACAAAATCTTTTTCTTTCAAATTTAAATTTATCAGAGAATGCTCCAATGGATTTAATAATAGAAAACACCAAATCTTTCAACACATCATTATCATGAATTTTTTCATTGTTGGCTCCTGTAAGAGCAATATTCCTAATGACCATAGTGATTGTCATTAATTCATCAATTAGTAAAATTGTTTCATCAGCAGCACTTTTAGTTTGAAGTTTACTAAAATGGTAACTATTTTCTTCCTTAAAATTATCCAATCCTTCCAAATAATGGGGTAAATGAAACTCAGTGATATCATTATTAATAGTGGTGGTAGTATTATTATTATTATTAATATCATCACTGGTTTCTGATCCCTCTTTAACATTCTCTTGAGGAGAAAAAATATCATCAAACTCTATATCAGATCCCTCATCTTCATCCTCATTCTCTACAACATTACCGGTCAAAGAATCAACAGAATATTGAATATCTTCATCTTGTAATCCTTTAGTATTGACAAACTTATTGAAAATTTCATCAATTTTACTATTCGTTGGTAATTCATCAACATCTTCATTTTGATCTTCTTGTTTTATAACTTTATAATCGACAATTTGACTCAAGGTTTTAAGGCCTAATATGGCTAAAGCATCAATCAATTCAAGACAAAGACCAATGTCAAATGAAAAATTAACATCAGAAGTAGTTATCAATAAAGTATTCAAAGCATTAATAGCCTCTCCATTGTTAGGTTTACTATTATTCTTCAATTGCATAATCAAAGCATGAACATTAATAGATCCCAATTCTGGAGCGAAAAGATAAATCGGTTTATTAACATCAATTTCTGAAGCAATAGTCGATACTGATTTAATATCAACTCCAGCATGAGTTTCAATGGGTCTTTTGTTAGGAACAAATGTAGTAACAAAATTAGGGTCTCCTTTTGGAACAGAAGCTTCTGGTCTTGTGGAACCAGGTTTACTAATAGCAGGAGAATTAGACCTTTGACGTTTTGATGCTGTTCCACCTGATCTTGAAGGTGGTCTTTGAATATAAGGAGATTGGATGATTCTTGGTGAGTTTTGTTCTGATGCAATACTAGCCCGGCTCACTTTTCTAGAAGTTGGTTGAGGAGTAGGATCATTACTGATCATAGGACTTGGTTGTATAGGAGCAGCAGAATAAGGGGAATTAGTAGAATCTACTGGTGGAGACATTGCTGGTTTTGGAGAATTGTGTTGCAGCATGAACATTTGAGGTGATTGATGAGACATTTGGTTGGGGATTTGATTTGGCATTTGATTTGGTATTTGATTTGGCATTTGATTTGGCATTTGATTTGGTATTTGATTTGGCATTTGATTTGGTATTTGATTTGGCATTTGATTTGGCATTTGATTTGGCATTTGATTTGGTATTTGATTTGGCATTTGATTTGGCATTTGATTTGGTATTTGATTTGGTATTTGATTTGGTATTTGATTTGGTATTTGATTCGGCGTTTGATTTGGCATTTGATTTGGGACTTGGCCTGGTATTTGGTTAGGCATTTGGTTAGGCATTTGGTTAGACATTTGTCTAGGCATTTGAGGCATCTGATTAGGAGTTTGATTAGGCATTTGATTAGGTATTTGGTTTTGCATTTGGTTTTGCATTTGGTTTTGCATCATAGGCTGTTGCATTGGTTGTTGCATAGGTTGTTGCATTGACTGTTGCATTGACTGTTGCATTTGTCCTGGAATTTGTCCTGGCATCATTGGCTGCTGCATCTGCCTTTGTGAACCCTGTTGATACTTTAACAATATTTGCTTTTGAAAATGAGCCCTTCTATCTTTCAAATCCTTCTGTCCTCCCGGAGTACTATTATGTTGTTCATAAGGAATCAAATATTGTATATAACAACTACTAAGCTCTTTTTCTATCTGAGCTTTAACTGATGGATCTTGTATATTAGCACCTTCAAATAATCCCAATCTTTGACACATCAAAGTCCAAGGCGATGGTTGACCAGGATTAGGATTCTGTAACGATTTAATTAATTGATGTGGACCTCCCAATTTTTGGGTAAACATATAAAGGAAGAATAAATTGACTTTCTTATTGTTTACCATTGGTTGTCTTGTGATTGGTTTACCGTTACGACTCATAAAATCATATAATGTTACCAAAAATAACTCCATTTGAAGTTGAGCTGCCTGAGTCTGGGGAATCTTTCCTTGGGGTTCATTAGTTTGTTGTGGAGGATTTTGTGGAACGTTCTGTGGAACGTTCTGTGGAATGTTCTGTGGGATATTCTGTGGAATGTTCTGTGGAATGTTCTGTGGAGGCTGCTGCAATGGCTGCTGCAATGGCTGCTGCAATGGTTGTTGTGAAGGTTGTTGTGGTAACGGTGGTCTTACTTGTGGACTCATTCCTGGCCCTTGAAAGCCTTCGTTTGGTGACATCATTTTGTTAGCTGGTGAAGGATAATTTCCTTGACTAGAGGTATGAGATCTCATATTAGGAGTTGTGGCTTGAGACTTTAAGTTATCTTGCATTTCCATGTTCTTTAGTCTCATTGCAGCTTGAGCCTGGGCTTGAGGTGACATGTTGTTAGTCAAGATGGGGTTACCATTTTGGAATTGACGTTGTTGCTGCTGTTGTTGTTGTTGTTGTTGCTGCTGTTGTTGCTGCTGTTGTTGCTGCTGTTGTTGTTGTTGCTGCTGTTGCTGCTGTTGCTGCTTTGCTTGTAACATCTGTTGTTGCATAATCTGTTGTCTCATCCTTAAAAGCTGCTCCTTCTTATTATTATCCAAAGTCTGCTGAGACATGTTATGAAGTTGTTGTTGAAGTTGCTGTGCCTTTTGAGACTGAGGAATGTTTTGTTGCTGTTGAGGAGAAGCTTTACTCCTAAAAGTGTTCTGAAGACTCTGTTGGCTCTGAGTGTTTTGATTAGGAACATTAGTTTGCATGTTTGGATTGGGTACATTTTGCATGTTTGGATTAGGAACATTTTGCATGTTTTGTTGAATATTCTGATTTGGGGGATTTTGCTGAAACAGTTGATGGTTTGTTGGCGTTGGTTCTTGTCTCATAAACATCTGTGGACTCAAACTAGCCGGATTACTATCACTAGGCGTTTCCATACTCCCTGCTTGAGGCTGAGGCTGGAAAGGTCTTCCTCCGCCTTGACCTTGATTTTCATCAAATATTGAATCAAGGAAGTCATCTCCCGTCATAATATCGTGATTTTGGTTGCTCAGAAATTCATTGTCATTGAGCCAAAAGTCGGACATTCCGTTTATAATAGTAAAAGAAATGAGTTTTCGTTGGATTGAGGAAGTTAGAAGAAGCGCGTATCACGTGTTTTGTCATGTGTATAGCACTTGTATAGCACGTGTATAGCACGTGCCAATCTACTACATTCTATGATCTATATTACATTTATACTTGATTTTAAACACTCTACACTCACCAATCTCACCAAAACTTGTACCACGGCTTATGGAGCCTCTTGGATAATGACTTATAATGTTCCATCTCTCCCCAACAATCTCTACCAAATTCACATCCAGCCATATTGATAACAAAATCATGATGTTTATAGAAATAACGAGGATCATTGGCTTTATCAGAACAGGCACCAGGAGGAAAAGCATTGATTTTCCGCAACGGGAGAAAAGCAGTTCTTTCTCTGATCCAAGGAGATACTGAATATAATGTTTCCAAAGCATCTTGTTCTTTATGTTCCCATTGCATATGCATTTGTTCATACATGGCAGGATCCCACCAAATGTCTAATAACATTTCTGACCATGAAGATCTTCTCATTAAGAATGATCCCAAATTGAATCCTCCACAGTCTTGGGTGATGATTAAGTCTATAGGTTGGCTATAATCAGTATAGGGTAAGTCAGTTTCTAAATCCAAGGGATTGAAAGTTTCCAAATTTCTATAGGTGGCATTTTCCAAGTTGTTTAAGAAATGGGATTCCAAGGATATTTGGGGTTCCATGATAAATGTATGCAAATCCAACCACCAGAACCAATCAGCATCAGGGTATTGTCTCATGGTTTGTTTCATAATATCGACTTTTTCCCAACTTTCTCTCCATTCATGAGAGTATCTTTTTTTCACCGTCATATCTTTTATAGTCAATCCGTAACCATGGCGCTTAGCATAGTTCTTCTTATTGGAGATAGATGACCTCTCAATAGACCATTCTTGAGGCCCTTTCCATTTCAAAACCCCGCCTCCTTCATTAGCCGCCAATATTATCACCACATTGGGTCCTTTTTGTCGGAAATGTGGTACAAATGGAACCGTGGTGAATAGTGATAAAAATGCCAACGTAAACCCAGCAATGATGACTTTTTGTACTGTAGAATTGATCTGCAGGAACCGTTTCACCTGAACTTTTACCATATTTATCGCCCGCGTCACCTGACCATATCTTCTGTTGGGTTTAAAGTGTTTATTGTAATGGTCTCCATTCTTTTCTAAGGAATCCACGTCCATTTTAGTGATTGATCGTTTGAGATTTTGATATTTTGAGATTTTGATGGTTTTTTTTTTCTTCACTGAGGAGAGGACGTGGTTGGTAAGTGCACGCTCCTCCACTATAAACCCCTACATTATAAATTCACTATAAAATCACTATAAAATCCTACTTTAATGGTAACAAATTCTGCTCTAAACACAGTTGTCTACATAAAGGACATTCAGGTCGTTCTCTTACCCAATCTACAATACACTCCCAGCAAAATAAATGACCACAATTGGCAGCTGTAGGGTCTACCATTGGTGATAAACATAACATACATGATCTAGATACTTCTGGAATATAAGGTAAAACATTGGTATTAGCCAAATCAATGGATTTTGTAGGTACAGAAGTCAATTTGGAAAGTTTATCAAACTTGTTATTTTCAATTATTTCAGAAGAAGTAGTATTGTCATTATCAGTAGATTGTTGAGAATAAGTCTTAAACTTGATCAATCCTTTAACAAGAAATTGAATAAGAATTAACATCCCTAAAAGAGAATAATTTGCACTTCTTTGAATCTTTGTGGCGTCTTTATTGTGACCCAAGACATATCGGAGTCCAAATACTCTTTTAGATAATGAATAATATTGTCCTTGGAAATAGAATATAGCTATATGGAGGTTCATTAGTGTATCCAAAACACTGGTATAGTTTGAAAAAAATTCGTATAATGCTCTTTTAAACCCCTTGGTTTGTTTAATTTCATGTTCTTCTTTACTCATGGCTCTTTTAACCACCTTATTCACCAAATATGGCAATATAGCATAGGATATTATAAACCCTAATCGAGTTATGGTTCTAGGGAATCGATTTCCTTTCCTGCTTACATACATCAAGTCCACATACTCTTCTCCTAACGTTCTATATCCCAATAATGTAGTGATAGCAAGATACAATGACTTACTGGCAACAGTTATTTCTGTAGGATAACTATTAACAAACCTCTGTCCTTTGAATATAGTTGCCACGTCGTGTAAATACGATCTTAATGTTGACTCAAAGTATGTATCTTTTTGGTTAGCTCGGACTATTGTTGCAGCATTAGAAAATGGAAGGGCATTGTCGTTTGTTTTAGACATAATTAAATAAAGTATATACAATTAGTGATACCTCGGAATGAAAAGTGGAGATTCGCGCTGGTGCTCATGCGGTGGTAGTGCTGGTGCTAATGTGGTACTAGAGCTAGTTCTATCTCTAGTACCGCGCTCGTACCCCTACGGCTGCTTAGATAATTCCAACGCCATATGAAAGTCTTCATGTTCGGTTTCATTAGTAAATGTCTCATTACATTTAGGACATTTTGAAGTCCTGAGGTTGTTAACAATGTCATATTGAGGTTTTTTGGGGGTTTTCGTTTCTGGTTTCCGTTTTTTCGTTGGTGGTTCTGGTGATTTAGACTGCAGTCTAGGCTGAGGTCTAGATTCACTCTCTTGATGAAACTTTTCAAATAATCCCTCAATGTATGATTTATTTAATCTCTGATTGTTTTTCTTTTGTTCCTGAAGTTGTTCTTGTTGTTGTTGTTTTTGTTTACTCTCTTGATTGAACTTATCAAACATCTTCTTTATTCCCTCTTTCTTGTCGTCAGTAAATTTATCTAACGAATCACTAACCTTTAAAAGCCCAGTGACTGTTATAGCCAAATTTGAAATTGGGGGAGTATTGACTTTATTGAAAGGATGGATTTCTGTCAAATTGAGTTTATCGTTCAATTTGGTTAAATCATAATGGGTTTCTAATAGATCAATTAATAACTGTAATGATGACTTCTCAAGAACAGTTTTCAACTCTGGTAACGATTTCACCACTTTTAATTGACACTGTTTGGAATAGCTATTGTAATTGATGTGAACATTAACCGATAATGTCTTGGGTCTTGTTAAAGTGGTATTTGATGACTCTTCATCAAGATCTTGTAACCGATTAACTATATCTCCAGCAAATACCTTATACCAATCAATGGCATCATACAAGGTTTTACATGGAGCATTAGTTAAAAGCTGTTTTCTGGACATCATGGATTTGATATCAGTTCTATCTCGTAGTTCTTGTGCATAATTACCTCGAACCATATCAAACAAATAGTCAGGGACTTGAGGCTTAGATTTTAAATCTTGTAGTGAAAAATTGTCTCTTATGTATTGAATAGAATTGGTATTATTAGGAATATTGAATTCGTTAATGAGAAAGTCCCCAATTTTACCTCCCATGCCTCCAATGTCATTCAATTGAAACTGATCGAGGAAACTTTGCGTTTGATTATGCAAAATAATCGTCTGATTATCGGGCTTCAAAAACCCGCCAGCTAACTTGGCCATGATTTTGTTCTTTCCTAATCCTCCTGATGTAGTATACCCTAACGCCTGGTAGATCTGACGTCGTATATCAAAAAGAATATTCGATGCAATAAGATAGAGGATATCATTCCAATCGTGAATCAGGTAATTCTCACCATAAACAAACCCTTTGAATTGCAAATCCTGTGGCAATTGTTTGGGAATCTTTGGCATATCCCTATCAGCCATTTGGTCATTCAAATAAGGGAAATACTCAATGGCTTTGGTATAAACAAGTCTACCGAAATCTAGAAACCCTTCATCAACACTGGCTTTTTCAATCAAATCACAATTAGCCTTCAATATAGAAAAGATCTTCCGACTCTCTCGTCTATAAGGATCTAAACTAACCTTACAATGACCTTGATAGGGAAGCTTATCGATATATTTCCAACTACTTCCACCTTTCTCATACACAGCTGCGTGAGCCAATATCACTCCAGGACACTTTTCTTTACAGGTTTTTATAGTATCCATCCGATTTATACCAAACTTTCTTGCAGCATAACTAACCGCTATAACCGCCTGCCATTGAACACATACTACAGGATCATCTTTAGTTAAATTAAGTCTTATTTGCTCTACCTGAGCAAAGAATGCATTCAAATCAATATGACAAATCACACCAAGTGGCAGTAAAAAACTCCGAGATTTATCTGATAATGAATGGAAATCATGGAATTTAAATCGACTGGGAAGTGGATCTACCGTAGGGGATATAGTGGTACAATCTCCCAATACTGACATTAATAATGTGCACTACGCGACGCACAGTGAAGATGATGAGAATATCAATGGTCGTGTCTGTGGTGAGAATTTCATTAAGGAACAATTGTGTGTGGAAATCATAAATGTAATATATATATATATATGTATGATATATATAATTCTATTCCGTTCTCCCTTTCTCCATTCCCTTCTCTATTCCTTTTTCTACACCTCTATATCAATATCAACATAGCTATCCACTACCCCCATTGCCACAACCCTTATCAGGGTAAAGTTGCAGCAAATGTCTTTGCTGACACGTCTAAACTCCGAGATTGAGAATCAGCACTTAAAGCCGAATCGGTTAGAAGAAGATAGTGTACCGTTGACCTGGTGATAAAGGTTACGGAGTTAAATATATCATCGGTTATATTTTGGCTTAGATAACCGTTTAGTTAGTGATTATAGTTAGTAGTTATAGTCAATGCCTATGGTCAATTGCTATGGTCAATTGCTATGGTCAATTGCCATGATCAATTGCTATAACTACCTCTCTCTACTACTTCTCCTACTTCTCTCTACTTCTCCTTCCTCTCTCTATCTCTCTAAACTCCTTATCTATTTGTTATTGTATTTCTCTTTTGGTCTTCTCATTTCACCTCTGGTCCGTTTGTTTACTGACTGTATATTACCTTCGGCCTCGGTGAGGCGGCTTAGAATCTCAAGACAGGAACTTGATGTTGTGTGCCCTGAGTGTTCTTAACTCCAGAGACTTTTTTTCAGGTCTTCGATGTCTTGCGACTGTTTGCTAGATGATGTGAATGAAGCAATTGTCAGGTTTAATAGTCTATATCTATAACTAGTAATAGGGGTAACTAAGCGGTAGAATAATTGCCTTACCTTTTGTGTGGGGCCCCCTCTTCCCCCTCTTTCTTTTTTTTTCTTTTACTATACAAATTTTGATCATCTCCTCTAATATTTCTTTTTTTTTTCCGATTTAAATCATCGCTTTTTTTTTTATTTATCAGAGAATTTCTCCGCAAAATCGGGATACCGCCTTAACTTTTTTTTTTTTATTTGTATCTGTAATATATATAAATGCCAAATCTCCAAGGGGAAAAAAAAACGTTGAATGATTTTGTAAATTTTTTTTTTTTTAACATTATTATATATTCCACCATGTTTACGGATTTACCAGTTGAATTGGTCCACAATGTATTGGACTTATTACCATCCCATTTATTATATGGTTTAATTGGTAATCATAATAATTATATCAGTCAAGTAGCATTTGATCATTATTATAAGGATATTGTCATTGATAGTGATTTCACTTATAGTGCTCAAGGTAATTACTTTGCTAATGTTTCCTCATTAAAACGGTTCTTACAAGCATTCCCTGATTACCATGGTCAAACATTGACTTTAAATGATTCAATTTTAATCAAACAATTATCACCATCAGAATTATCAAGATTCAATTATGTATCTTTAACCAAATTGAATAATGCTACTGATACTTTACCTGATGTTAACTATAAATTAATTAATTCAAAAGATTATGATCAAAGCACTGATAATTTTAAATCCTTATCTAGTGTTGAAACTGCTATATTTGAAAATTCCAATGTTATATTAAATGATAACATTAAATCTTTAACTTTGGCTAATTGTCAATTTGATCATAATCAATTGAATGACTTGCATTATTTACAAGAACTTAAAACTGATAGTTTTAATGATTCTTGGAATTTACAATTACCAAATTTAAAGCAATTGACTTTGAAAAACTTTAAAAATGGTGATTTTTCCAATTGTCCTAACTTGAAATCAATTACTTTAGATAATGTTAATGACTTATCTAAATTAAATTTACCTTCTGGTTTACAACACTTATCAATCACTGATGGTCCAAGATTAAAGAGTTTAAATGGCTTAGATCAATTGGTTAATTTAACTCGTTTAGATTTATCATTATACTACGTGATTTCTCATAGTAATTTCTATCATACTACTTTCCCAAGTAGTTTGAAGGAATTTAACCTTAATCTTGATCAAGCCATGTATTATGATATTTTTGAACAAATCAATGAAATGGAATTACCATCAAATCTTTTAAAATTTTCTTTAACTAATTGTGAAGATTTAATTTTAGGAGATTTGAAATTACCAGAAACTTTACAAGAAGCTTATTTTAATAATATTTCTGGATTTGCCAAAAACTTTTATTTCCCCAATAATTTAAAAAAATTATCATTAAATAATTTGGAAGAATTTAATGAAGATTTCTTACCATTTAATTTAACTAATTTAGAAATTAATGAATGTTGTTTGAGTAGTGCTCCATTCCATTATTTATTAGCATTAAACCAATTAACTATTAATGATGGTTGTTTAGTTGATTTATTATTACCAACTAATTTACAAACATTGAATTTAAAGGCTAGAAATTTAAAAAAATTGACCCTTAATAACCATTTATTAAATGCTGATTTAACTACTGATGCTGATATTACTTATGGTCAAGAATTAAAATCTTTAACTATAAAATCTAATAAAGATTTAGATCTTAATGGAGTATCACTTAATCATTTACAATTGAATGATTTTGATAAAAAAGTCCAATTACCTGCACAAATTAATTCTTTAACTTTAAATAATTCATATTTACCCATCGTTAATTCTAATATGAATTGTTTAGAGATTAATAATTCTAAATTACCAATTTTAAATTCAAATTTATTATCATTGAATTTAAAAAATAATAAACTTGATCAATTAGATCATTTACCAAGATCCTTAAAATATCTTAACCTCGAAAATAATGAATTTAATAATGACATAAATGTCAATGATTTAAGTTATTTATATTTAAAGAATAATAAATTTAATAACTTATTATTACAAAAAGTTGATAATATAATCGCTTAATGAAACTGATAGACTAAATAATAATGAATGAATCCAATCCTTTTTGTATATTAGCATATAATAAATAATTAATGTTTATCTTATCGTATAGAGACCATTTTGATTAGACCGCATTAACTAGACCGCATTAACTAGAGACCAATTTACTAGACCAAATCCATTTGATCATCTCACCTTTTGGAGTATTATTCGGTAAAACTTTTCATCTTTGACATAAAATTTTAATTTCTTTTTCTTGTTGTGAGCCCACGATTGTATAACTTATCGGGTAAATTTTCGTGAGCTCGGATTATTGTTATGATTTCATGTTCTTAACTCCCTGGACCACTATTGTCAAAATCTTTAATTACTATATAGGGATAAACGCAGATACAGGTTTAAACTACAACGGTTGAAAAGAAAAAAAAAAAAAAAAAAAAGAAATTCACCGTTGAACACATTAAAAAAAAAAAAAAAAAGAAAAAGAAAAAGAAAAAGAAAACAAAATTCAAACCTGCATCACTAATAACTTCAGATTTCTTACTGAGTAATGTTGCATAACATTTAACACTTATATGTAAAAATTGACCATTTTTTTATTGATTTTTTATCACAAGTCCCCTAAGAAAAGTTGTTTCTCTATTTTCAAAATTTTTCCCCGTATATTATGAAAGTAGTGTTATAAAGATTTTTATCTTTGGTTCATGTGCAATTGATACTATACTGCGTCAGCAGGTGTGCCCCGTTGTTGAGAATAGAAATGCTGCATATGAGAATACCTAAATACCTAAATACCTAAGTTTTGGTGAATATAAAGACCCAGCCAAGATAACCGAATAAGCAGTTAATTGGTATGATACCTTTTATATGGTCTCTATAGCTAAATGTCTCTGTTAATGTATTTTATTTTATTTTATTTTTTTTTTTTTTTTT
>JAJMEC010000048.1:0-93667 GCA_030573955.1 Yamadazyma triangularis | reverse complement strand
GGAAACTTTATAGATAAAAGATAATCTAAAAAGAACCCTTAAAGTAAAACACACGTCGTAGAAAGTTGGATTCTTATATATATTTACATATATAAATCGAGTATATTCAGTTTTACTTCTGTTGTTGCAAAACCAATAGAACCAATTGGGATTGGTTTCAAGTGATTCTAGTGTTTTTGTTTCCTCGTCCCACATCTCCTATTGTTTATTATGGTTGACAACTTTAACAAATATAATAAACAAACCAAGATCAATAATGTGTATGTTTGAATAGTTTTTTTTTGTTGTCGTTGTTATTGTAACAGCTATATACTAACCACTTTAGACACGCTTCGGTTACAAAAGGATATGAATTAGGTACTACCAGTGCCACATGGAAGAAGATTAAGCAAGCCACAAATTCAAGTGAACCGGGAAAGGACCACATTGAAGAAAACATTATTGAACAAGGACCATTGGGAGATATTTTGATCATTTATCCTAAATCTAAGGTGGTGGAAATTTGGTACTGGTTACCACAGGATAGTTCCACCAGTGAAGATTTTAGTGGGGATACATTATATTTACATAATCAAATTGCTATTACTTCTAATTCTCCAGATAGTATTATAAGGGAATTTAAGATTATTGATGGTAATGTCCAAGATGGCTATCGGATTTTGACGTCAATTGAAGATGTTGGTAGTTCTCAACCATTCAAGTTAGAAGTTCGTGATTTTAAACCCAATGATAAGTGTGATGATATTCTTCAAACTATAAAATTACCCGATTTTTTCAATAATAAATTGGTTACTGAATTGACTATTAAGGTAAATGATCGGTTTCTTGTTGTAGGTAATAATGATGGATTTGTTTTGGTTTATAAATGGTGTCAACAAGAAAATGAATATGTTAGCCATGGTGATTCAAAGAATTTGAAAAGGAATACATCATTACCTATTTTGAGGCATTTCAATTTAATGTCTACTTTTAGTGAAAGTGATTTCCTTATGAAGACAAGTTGCTGCAATGATAGACCAATCTTTGATTTGAATAATAATTGGTTAGTTTACTCCCCAACAAAAATAGAATATAACCAAATCAAAATTGAAAATGAAGATCGTAATTCTTTAACTCCAGTCAAGTTACCTAATTCTAAACCTTTATTAAATAAGGTTTTAATTAGTTTGTCCAATACAGCGTTAGATTCATTATTTAAATTATCCAAATTTTCTACAAGTAAATTAAGCCAATACAGAAATAATGATAAAGATTTAAATGAATTAACTATAAATTCCATTAAACTGTCTATTAACAATGTAGTTAATTCTACTATTCATTCCATCAATGAAACCACCAAAACTTTCTCCAGCAATGACAATCAATTGATTAAAATTATTGATTTATCAAATGATAAAGTTTTAACTGTTTTCAAATCACCTGATGGGATATCGAATTTATCATTATCACCATATGATTTACAATTAGTGAATTCTAACTTGAGAGGTGATAGTTTTTTCATTTGGGATCTAATTAAATTACCCCAAGAAATATCCTTAATTGGAAAATTTTTAAGAGGTAAAACATCAGGAATAATTGATGATATATTTTGGTTTATTAACAATAATGGTGATGATAATAATGTCGATGATTTATACAGAGGAACTAATTCGGGATTTGGATGTATTAATGAAAAGTCTGGATCCGTTCATTGGTTTAATATCAATTATTTATTAGGAAACTTGAACAATAATTTACCCAATTATTTAGGAAAAGAGTTCCCACTTGATCATGAAATTGGTCACAGCAGTAAATTTTTAGATTCTTGGATTTTATCATCATCTTCACTGAAATACAAACGGTTCTTTAAAGTTCCAAATTTATCCAATTTGAAGTCGAATAATTTGAAGGATTTAAACCAGTTAGCTATTTTAGATGACAATAATCAATTGAAATTGACATCTCCTTTAAATGGTAATAACTCAGTCAGATTTGAATTACCAGTTTCTCAAACTGATCCTTCTATTGTTCCCAAACATTCAGACTTCAAGATTTATGATAATCAAGTTGCAAATGATATAAACCCGGTTTCTCAAATTGAAATTGAAACTTGTAAACCATTTATGAATTTAATTAATTTTAAAAACATAAAATTTTCCACTTATGATTTTAATAATGAAAAATCTGAAATTGAAAATTTTATGGCCATTTTTAAACAGGGAAATCAGGAATTTCCAGTTAAAGATATTAATGTCAGCAGTGATGTTGACAATGATATTGAGGGTGATGACTTTATTGGCGATTTGATTAATGATTTAGAAATCGATCAGAATATTAGCTAACTAAGTATTATTCTATTCTATTTGTATTTAAAGGTTTTGTTTAGGTTTAATATAATAAAAAGGTTATGTAAGCATTTTTTTAAAAAAAAAACAGCTAGCGCCGCCAGGTTTCGATCCTGGGACATCAGGGTTATGAGCCCTGCGCGCTTCCACTGCGCCACGGCGCTGAATTTTGAATAAAATGGGGTGTAGTCTAATATAGTGTTCATAGAAAATCAAATTTGGACTTTGTTAAATTAATGGTTTCCTCAAATATAGACCAGTAATAGCCCATAACCATATAATTATGGAATAGCTTTTTATTTTTACCAGAAATTCACTGAACAAGAAAACACATCTAATTCTTGATAAGTTTTATTTTCTCTTGATTTTCAAAAATGACCGATTGTCAAAATACGTTAGTTGGTATATGTTTGAAGACTTTAAAGTATATTTAGCTACTACACTACTATAATTTTTAGATAAACAAGTCATTACTGATACTTTAAATGGAAGATCTTACATATAAAACTATAGTCTTTCTTGTTTTCACAAATATCTCTGAGAACATTCTCTTGCAACATTTCAATAAAAGCACCATTATCTGTATGTTATACCTACCACAAAATCTTGTAATTAATGCCTGCGTGGCGTAATGGTTAACGCGTCTGACTTCTAATCAGAAGATTGCGGGTTCGACTCCCGCCGTGGGTTTATTTTGCGGATTTAGCTCAGTTGGGAGAGCGTCAGACTGAAGTAGTATAAACTAGCAGTCTATCTGGAGGTCCTGTGTTCGATCCACAGAATTCGCATATATTTTTTTATAAATTCTTAGTATATTGTATTTCTTTACTACAAAGGCCTTTTCATGTCAGTCTATTATATTCATTACTATTTGGCTATTTAACATTTAAGTACTTGATAATTCTTCATTATGAGTCTGACAAAAAATTCTTAGTTGAGCAAACTCTTTTAAATAATCATTTAATACATTTTCACTGACAACCAATCTAAAATTGCAGACAAATAGGAAAGCCACTTCTATCTGATGAAGATCTTTACGAGAAACTCCACCTACAGTAGCAAACGATTTTTGTTTTTGATAAATATCTTCAAGTTTTTTAGTCAGACATCTAATCAGGGCTAATATGATTCTATGAACATTATAAATGGTTAAGGGAACAACATTTAATAACACACATAATTTATAGATCATGAAAGTAGCATGGATGTAACATACTGAAGAAATAGATGAAGAATAAGTCTTGATTCTTGTTAAAAATTGTCCAATTGATAATTTAGGTACTTGAACTAAATTAAATGATTTAACCAAACGAGTGATTTGATCCTTAATACCACTAGTATGATAATAATTATATTCGTCACTTATATCATTAAAATTTATAGCATAGTCTTTGTCTATGTCTGTATGTTGAACCAAGTAATTAATGGTAACATGTGAAGGTTGATTACTTGAACTAGACATGTCATCTACCAAAGAATCTGGGGTAGTTTCTCTTAATAAATTGGCATCTGAGTTATCCGTTTTCATTAATTTACTTGGAGGGGAATTGGGAGGGGTGATCCGGGTTTCGTCATCAATATTATCAGGGGTATCATCTTTGATATTTGTGGTAATACCTTCCTTCTCTAGTCTTTCATTTCGATACTGGTCGAATAATTCTGGTTTTTCTTTCAACTTAATTATATCTTCCAAAGTATACATCATAACCGACATCGACTCAAATACATGTAACTTATTTATATCTTTCAACCCTTGTTCAAAGTCACTTACCAAATCATGGATATTGACATCGTTTAGTTCCTTAGGCTCATCAATAAACGTTTCTTGTGGAGCTTTTAACGGCAACTCTAAATTGTCTGTCATCTAAGAAATTAAGTATAATGCTAAAAACTATATTATTTTCACACCAGTCAACTTCAACTCCCTAAAGAATGTAATTTCTGTAGTAGATTCCGTAGTAATAAACCTTAAGTTTTGGTTTGCAACGGTTAATATGGCGCGCCTTTATTGTTTTAATGTTACGGCGATAAGGCGCATATTTGAGCGATGACTTCAACTTTACACGATTATTGTGATGATTTTGTATAATATATAAATATATTTATGTATGTGTATTTATGTATGTGTGACAGCAGGATTAAACATGACGTCTCTTACCAAATGCATCTTGATTACCTTCACTTGAAGCCAATCTTTTGTTATTTTTAGAGAAATATTCTTTTTTCTTTTCCCGATCTCTTTGTTTCTTCAATTCTTCATTCTTGGCTACAGCTTTTAACCGATCTTTAAATTTTTCATTCTTTTTAGATTTCTTCTTTGCATCTTTTTCATTTCTAACAGTAGAAATTTTTTGCATTAAATCTCTGGCTTTCTTTTCTTCACCTCCTAAAACAACGGCTCTTTTAGCCATATAAGTTTTCTTCTTTTGAGGTTTCATTTCATGAATTTGGGATTTATATGGTAATGATCCTTTTATGGATTTAGGAACTCTTAATGGATTAAATTTCCTTTCTCCTCTTTCAATCTTTTTATATTGACTATCAGCATTTAAAGGAGTTTCAATATCTCTTTCAGCTCTAACTTGACCAGTCAATTTCATTCCCTTCCATTCATCATGGTTTCTTAATAATAATGATGTCACTGGATTATAGAAATGTTTGATTTTCACTGGATACCAAGTCTTTAAAAATACAGTATCTGACATCAAGATTTTATCTTCAAAAGTGGCTCTAAAATTCCCATTGGGTTGTGATAATGCTCTTTTGATTTCTCCTCTAATTCCTGAAACCGTTCTAATGGAAGCTCCTTCAAATTTGGCTACTTCCAAAGCATTGGAAAACATATCTTTTATAAATGCTGTATTACGGAATACTTTATAAGGATAACCTACTAATTTCAATTTTTTAACAATTTCTACTGTAGAATTCAATTCTTCAACAATCCCCGTGGCAGAGATTCTAAATGATCCTGTAGTAGATGAATTGTCAACAATATTGAACCCAACAAAGGTTGTATTAGGTGCCACTAAAGGCCCATAAAATGATGCAAAACAATAAGCATGTTCTGGAGTGTATTTCAACATTCTATTCCGGGTACGAGAATCTGAAGTGGTATAAACAGGAATGGTTTGAAATCTTCTCCAACCTAAAGATAAAATCAAAGGATCTTGTGATTTTAAAATCTTTTTATGCCAACGATGTTTTCTGATTCTTACATTCATTACCCCAAATCTTGATTCTGTGGCTAACAAACCTCCTAATATAATAGGATATTGAGGATCTAAGTTGTTAATGAATTCACATGGAAGCTTTTCAAACACAATTTTCACATAAGAACCAGCTTTATGACCTTCGATTTTGGTTCTTGTTTGTTCATCCATTTCATCATATTCAGCTTTGTTAATTTCCAATTGTTTGGCCATTTTATTCTTTTGCATTTCATACCAAGTATCAGCTTCATTTGGTCCTTCTGGATCATCAGCACCAAATTCTCTATCTTCTTCTTCATCGAATTGCAATTTAAGATTAGCCTTTCTTTCAGCGTTTAATCTTCTTCTTTCTTCAACATCCAATTCATCGTCTTCATTATCATCGGGATTTTCAGCTTTTTCTTCTTCTTCTTCAAAATCTGCAAAGTCATCACCATCTTCATCACCATCTTCATCATCACCGTTATCATTACCATCATCATCACCTTCATCACCTCCTTCACCTCCTTCACCTTCCAAATCTTCGAAATCTCCATGAAGTTCGCCATTTTCATCTTCATTACCTTGTCCATCATCACCTGGTTTCATATTTGGTGCAGTAAGGAACCGTGATTTTAAGAATTGATAACCATTTTCGTATTCTTCATCACTATCATCAATTCTTGAAGGATTGAACGTCTCTTTCAATTGTTCAAGTGGAGGATAAGCAGAACCCTCATTGGTATCTTTAGCAGGCTTTTTATCATCTTTTTTGGTGAAAAAATCATCGTCTTCATCTTCAATATTATCCTCTTCTTCATTTTCATCATCATTTCTCCATCTCCTTATAACTTCAGAAGGACTAATATTGTTTAAATACATAAGTCTATTAATATCCCATCTTCTTTGAACAGATCCTTGTAATTTTCTGGCGGTATTAATATATCCATCTTCATCATCTGAAGATAAAGCTGTATCTTCAGCAATTTCCACATCATCATCATTGTATCTATTATCAAAGTCAATATCAACTAATTTTGGTTCTGAATCATTATCATAATTAAGATCATCATTTTCTTCATTATCATCATCATCATCGTTGTCATCGAAGTCTTCATTTTCATCCTTTTCTTGAAGAGATTTACCATAAACACGAGGTTGTCTTAAAACTTTTCTTCCTGAGTTTTGTGATTCCACTTCAGATAATAAACCATTTGTAGATTCATCACTTTCATCATTATCTTCATCATTATCTTCATTATGTAACCCTGCAGAAGAAGAAAATAACTGTAACCCAGGACCTTCTTCAAATCTTTCCTTCATGGTTCTTTGAACATCTTGTAAATCAGTAACTAACTTTTCACCTTCACCTTTTTCATGATCATCTTTGGCAAAACTTTCTTTATCTCCCATATCAATATAAACAGCATCCTTATCAATGAGAACACCACCAACATCAGACATTGGAGCATAAATGATCTTTTGTTTGTCTTCTAATCTCTTACGTCTTCTAGTAGTTTTAGCCACGGGTTCACCATTTGCTGCCATAGCTTTAGCCTTTTCCCGTTCAATATCTTCAAGTTTCTGCTCAAAATAAGGCGTAGGACATGGATCAGGTAACTTTTCAACAGAATGCACAGAATAATCACCCACACCAGCAATATGCATTTGAGCATTGGTTGCTGGTAATGCCGTACCATGTAAATAACCATACACAGCGACTTTTCTATCACATTTAGGATGGTCAGCCACCTGTTGAGGATGAGTTAAATCAGTGACTCTATCAGCCAATAAATAAGGATGTTCATTTCTCCATTTCAAAGGTCTAAACTTCATGACCGATATAAACCGGGTTAAATTAAGAATCTCTCTATCAGGATACCGTCCATTAAGCACTCCAGACAAATAGAACAACTTAGCTCCTTGATAAACTTCAGTCCAGAACCGATGTTTCAATCTCTTCTTAGAAGACCTTAATGTTGATTGGGACTTAAATAAGTCAAGATGAGTGGCAACACCTAACACTCTAGGCATACCATGATGTTGAGCCACATTTAAAAACTCCATGGTTTCCATTTCCAAGCCGAAATTCCCATCGATCATCAACAACACCAAATCAGCAATCTTGGCTGCATCGACCATTGAATTAAGATCATTATTCACTTCAATAAACGTAAGTCGCCTTCTCTTCCCACTAACCACAGTTATAGGACCTTTGACTTCAGTCAAGGTAGTTTTAGTTAATCTTTTCACTAAAGACTTAATTAACGTGGTTTTCCCCGTCCCTGGAGGTCCCACTACAGCCACTATAACTGGTGGTGGATCATCATCAGGAGATCTATCTACCATAGGTACATGTAACTTCCGTTCATTAACATCATGAGATCTTCTTGCCATTCTTTCAAGCTTTCCTGGAGCATTCACAGCAAAAGCTTTAGCATTTTGTCCATTTTGATGCAACCGCTTTTTGGCGGTGTTTTTCTGTGTTTTTCCACGGTGTTCTTTATGGGATTGTTGAGTTCCTTCCATGGTTTATTTGATGCAAATGTGATTTGAGAAGCTCATCTCTGCGCAGACTTTTGAAAATTTTTGAACATGGCTGGAGCACGTGATTGGGCACATGACGCGAATATCATTTTTGGGTGCAAATGGAATTGTTACAATATGAAGAGAAGAGTTATGTGGATTATTATATGGATAATGTGTTTAATAATGGTTAATGTGGAGTTAACTGTGGCTTTGGAAACGAATCTGAAACGGTTTTGTGACCTGAAAGGAGTGTTGAAGTTCACCGGGTTTAAGGTTCATAGACAGTATAGGTTCTCAGGATTTAAACCCAAGAGTCATCAATATCTCATCATGAGCCATTGTAACCACGGGAAGCTTGAGTATCAGAAAGCAATTGAGTTGGGATCAATCAATGAAGTTGACTGGAACAGTTCGTTTTGTTTTTTAAAGCCACAAAACGATCCTTGGCTGCAGAAGGATAAATCAGTGTCTAGTTTAGTAAGGAATGGTGATAATGATAATGGTGATAATGATAGTGATAATGGTGATAATGATAGTGAAGATAAGTCTTTAGGTGTTGACAAAAGATCAAATATCTCAGCTTTTACCAACGCTATTAAGCTGAAAATCAGCAAATTCTTGGAAAAAATTACCCAAAAATCTAAACATATCGAATACCTATCACCACCTACAAGAAACCATAGAAATGATATCAACAACTCTTCTCTCCAAGCATCCCTAGAATGGGAGTCTAAAAACTTGATGTGTTTGAAAATGGCAAGACGAAAGAAGTATGCAAGAAGAAGTCTAACTTTCTATATGCCTGAAACCTTTGTTGGAGGACTATTTGATTGTCCCTTACTGGCTAATATGAAAGCTGACATTTTCAGTAACTTTTCTACTAAAGATACACTAAAAGGACTTAATTTTGATTGTGATTCGTCATTAGCTAAACCTTTACTGCCTTTAATAGCTGACTATAGCACCAATCAATGGTTTGAACCTCATTTTAATATCTTCAATCCTTCAGTAGTACAAACTATACCATTTCTTACTACAGCTAATCCATGGAACTTACGATTTTCCATTTCTGAAACTCCTGATATGTACAAAGAAACATGGGCAAAAAAGATTCATGTAGATGAAGATTATGATTTCAACCAAGTAGACTTACATTTGATATCACAAGCTACAGCTATGTCAGCCAATCATCTAATAAAGCTTTTGAATCCTATTGACTTTGGTAAACTACTTCAGAATAACGAAAATATTCACAACATTAAAGTAGCTGGAAGATCAATTACAGAGAATGATTTCTTTATCAATGCAATTAAATCTTTAGCCAATGAACAGAAAGTTGATATTTTGTTATCATCAAACCCAGAGCAGTATTTATCATCATTAAAGAAACTACAAGATATATGGGAAATGATGTTAAAAGATTGTGAATAAAAGGGGTATTGTTGTCAACCATTTCATATATTATCCTAAAACTATTTTTACCAGTGTCTATGTTCTATACACCAGCTATTGAAACAAATTCAAATTCAAAAACAAACAACCATGAACTATAGTACAAGCTATACATATATTGATAATATTCGTAAATATCGGAGGGGGGGAGAAACCACACATTCCATCTTCCCTATTCTTTTATATTTTGATCCTTTAGTTAATTAATTTCTTTTCTTTTTTTTTTAATATAATTTCATGACTCATTTCTCTTATTTTGTTGCTTAGACCAAAGGTTTGGCCCCAGTAGGATTATTTCCATATACAGAAAGATTAGAATCATTTCTCTTGTGGCCAATAAAACTATCAGATTCATCATTATCTACAGAATTTTCATTTAGATTATCACTTAATCTGGTTAAATTTCCATTATTGAGCCTAGCATTATCCAGATTGTCCTTTTTAGAAAACGTTCTTTTGATACTTCTTATTTTGGCTCCTAAACCCACATCTTCATTACTGGAATAAGAATCATCCTTTATCTTTTCATCGGCGAAAACTGCATCATTACCCTTTAATTCAGGTGTAAAAAGGTTGACATTAGAATTGGTTTCATCATTTAATTTATAAACTTCATTTTCCCAATCACTGTTATGTTCTTGAGCAGCAGCACCTAAAGCAAATAATTCATTAGCACCATCAGGGTTCTTGTGGTCTAATTGACTCTTACGTTTAACTGAAGATTTTCTTTGGAATGAAGTTCTATCATCTTTAGCAGGAGCAAATCTGGCATCAGGATTCTTAGAAAGAACACTTAAACAACTGAAAACAATGACAAATATTAATAAAATCAATGCAAATGCCGCATTTAATATGAAAAAGATCCAAGCCATAACTGATGCCACAGGAGCTGGTTGACCAAATAAACCAGAAAAGAACAAAAATAAAAATGAATTAATGGTGGTAACAATTGAAATACAATAATTAATGATATTAGTTGGTTTGTTTAAATAAGGAGCTTGAAGGAATAAGTAGATGGTAAATGCTAAATCAAGAACAAATACAATCACTACTGAAGCTTTAGCTGCTGGTTGACATAAAGCAATGAAAATACCCTTGACTAAATTATAAGCAACAACAACACTACCAAACCAATATTTTGAAGCGTTAAACATAGTATAACAGAAACCATATTTATTTAAAACTTTAGCATCCCCATATAATATAGCAGCAGGATTACTATATTTTTGAATGGATTTTTTCCCAAAAAGTAAAGTTTTATAACAAGACCAACAAATAACCCCCAAGGCTAAAATCAAAAACAAAATCCCCAAAACTATAACAGCAGGAGAATCATTTTGAGTAAATTCCCATAATGATAAAATGACCAATTGAGTAAAACCAATATAAATATATCTTAAAAGGGCCCCTTTTAAAATACTGAAAAAAGATCTTCTGAAATAATTAAAATTATTAGGATTCATCTTTTTAAATCTAATCAATAAATCAATAATTTGTTTGGCGAAAAATAATACCACTACTAAAAGATAACCAATGATGACAAAAAAAGTAAATCCAGTTACTACAATAGAAGTAGGTTCAATATGAGAATTATAACCAATTCTTTTAATTCCTCTTAAAATGATTAAATTGAAATTAGAAGATAATCCAAAATCAAGCAGTCTTCTCATAATAGAATCATCATCACCAAGGACAAATTGATGCAAATTATCCAAATAACTATAAGCTCTTTGGACTAAAATTTGTTGAGTGGTACCTTTAAAGTATAAAGTAGGATTACCACCAGTACTTTGAACATACCATCTGAAAATATCTTGCATGAATTGAATTCTAATTAAACCCATAGACCAAGCTAAATTTTCGGCCCAAGCAGAAGCAATAGGAGGTAATCTTTCTACAGCTTGCATAGATACCACCACCACGGATTGGAAATATAAAAATAAAGATACTGCATTAGCAGAAATGTTCGAAGCAGCATTGGAATTACCAAAAGTAGACAACACAGCCGCAATTAATAACCCCAAACCAGCTACAACAGCAGTGGCCCATTTAGCCCCAGTTTGTGCTACAGTCTTCCCATTAGAAAAACTGGCCTGTAAACAAGAAACATCTTCACCACTGTTTACATCTCTTACCACAACTTTAATAACAGCATCAATATCAGGGACTTGATAAGCAATACCCGGGATTTGAGAAGCCGTATCTTTACTAATATATTGAATACTGTTGACTTGTAAAGAACCAGGAAATAATGGACAAAATTGTTTCCAACCTAAATCACATAAATCAATATCCTGTTCAATAATCAAGAACCCATAAGCATAAACCTGGACATGACCAATGACATAACCATTGATTTCTGTGGTCAAATCAACATTATATTGTAACGAAAGATCATCAGGATTAAATGTAACATTAAAGTATGACGGCGTAATTTGGGAGTCATCCAGACAGGTGACTAAGGATGTGGCTGAGAGAGACCTTTTGGCACTCACCAAATTGATAAACAACACCCCTATAACAAAGAAAATTCTTTGAAACAACATAATTAAATCGTGACGCTTTTAACGAGTGAAGTTAATTATTTTCCTCTTTTATTACTGAATACAACTGTTAACAAGTTCAAGTTCAAGTTCAAGTTCAAGTTCAAGTTCAATATTCCTCTCACTCACTTTATTTGTTTATAGACAGATCAACAGATCACTAACAATGTTGAATTACTTTTAAATCGACACCAAAATAAACCTTGAAGAAAACAGTGATTTTTGTTACTGAAATCGTCGACTTTATTAAATCACTACGTCACAGGTATTGTGGACGTCAAGTAGCGAAGGAAAAAAAAAAAAAGGAAAAGAAAAAGAAAAAGAATAACTCAGTAATTACTATAGTTTTTAATTAAGGGCTCAGGCGAAGAATTTTTAGAAAAAATTTCATCTGCGAAACGGGTCGAAGAACGTGTGTGTACCACGGAGTATAGGCAGTGTGAGTATTGAGGAAGGAGTAAAGTATAAGCGCTGGAAATAAGCAGGATATAAACAGGATGTATATAATATAAACAGTACATCTAAACAGCATATAGATAATATAAACAGTATGTATATGATATAAACAGTATGTATATGATATAAACAGTACATATATGATCAGTACATAGATCATCAGTACATAGATCATCATAGATAATCATAGATCATCTAAACAGTACATAGATCATACATCCACACTCCTCTATATATGATATTCAATCAATTTGGTAGGCTCTCTAATCAAGTCTTCACCCCACACTATCTTAAGCACGTCCCAGAATTGATTAGCATAATAGATTTTAATTCCATATTTACTGTGGAAGTAATTTTCAGGATCATGAAGAGTGAAATCATAACGATGTTCATTATCCATTAATAAAGGGTTGAGTTGAGAATTGTCATTGATGGCTTTAACATACTCTTCAATGAGATCTTTTCTATTTTCTCTGGGGACAATGATTCTTTTAATTCCACTTAAATGAGCACCTAAGATCTTCTCTTTAATACCTCCAATGGGTAATACCATTCCTCTTAATGTGATTTCTCCGGTCATAGCAATGTCTTTATCAATAGGTTTTTCGAGGATTAATGACACAAACAGTAAAGCCATGGTTATCCCAGCTGATGGACCATCTTTTTGAATGGATCCCATGGGGACATGTAAATGAATTTCCAAGTTTTTGAACTTTTCAATTAATGATTCCATTTCCGATTGATTGAAATTCAACACATTTTTATATAAAATCAGTTTAATGTAAGTAAGTCCAATTTTAGCACTTTCCATCAAGACTTCTCCTAATCTTCCTGTCATATTTAATGATCCTCCCTTATCAGGATTATTAAATCCAATACTTTCAAATGTCAATACTGATCCACTTCCTTCTCCATTATACGATAATCCATTGACTATTCCAAATTGACTAGGGGCATCATATATTTCCATGGATAAATTAGGAAATGGAATTCCCAAGTATTTAGGTAAATCAAATTCTTCAATTTTACTATTATAATTTTGTAAATCATTCAAATGTTGGGAATATTCAACCGCTTTAAATCTACAAATAGTCCCCAATTTTCTTTCCAAATTCCTAACTCCGGCTTCTCGGGTATAATTGTTGATGATTTTTTTCATAATATCATCGGTAATATTAATCAACTTTTCATCTGGTAATCCATTTCTTTTAATTTGTCTAGGTAATAAATACTTTCTTCCAATAATCAATTTTTCATGATAATCATAAGCATTTAATTCAATCATTTCCAATCTATCCATTAATGGTTTAGATAAATTATATGGTTCATTGGCAGTACAAATAAAAATTACCTGTGATAAATCTATTGGGAATCCTAAATAATGATCACTAAAACTTGAATTTTGTTCAGGATCTAATACCTCTAATAAAGCTGCTGAAGGATCTCCATTAAACTTATTGACTGAATTATTTCCTCCAACTACTTTATCAATTTCATCCAACAAAATAACTGGATTCATTGATCTTGATTTCCTTAAAGCTTGAACAATCACTCCTGACATGGCTCCCACATAGGTTCTTCTATGTCCTCTAATTTCAGATTCATCTTTAATACCTCCCAAGGAAATTCTTTGGAAATTTCTTCCCAAACTGGTAGCAATAGACTTTGCCAATGAGGTTTTCCCAATACCTGGAGGTCCTGCCAACATTATAATAGGTGACTTATTGGTTTTACTAACCATCAAATTCTTTTGATTTGATACCTTTTGATCAGTTAAAGTTTTTGATGTTTGGTTTTTATTTCTAGCTGCTTTATGAGCACTTGAAGTTTCATCACTATTTTCAATCATTATTTGTTGATCATCATTACTAGAGCCAATAGTTTTATCGGTTTTTTTCTTTTCATCTTCAGAGAGTCGTTTGTCAACTTCATTAGTGGCATTAATACCTAATAATTTCAATACAACCAAATACTGAATTAATCTATTCTTAACGTTATCCAAACCATAATGATCTAAATCCAATTGTTTCCTGGCTTCTTCAATATTGATATCCTTATCATTTTGGAATTTGGACACAAACTTATCCCAAGGTAAATCACATACTACGTCAAGATAATTTCTAATCACATGGAAATCAGAATTCCCTGGAGGTGAAGATTTAATTCTCTTGTAATCTTTAACAATAAGTCTTTTAGAATCACTAGATAATCCAGTAATGTGAGGTAATTTGTTTTTAATGAAATCAGTAATTTGTTTTAATTCATCATCATCATCATCATCATCATTACCATTCATATCATCGTCAGCATCATCATAATTTTCATCATTATCAAGACCTTTTTTCCTCCGAATTAGAGATTTGGCATTGGAATTATTTTTATTTTGATTCTTTTGGTCTTTATTAGTCATGTTTTCTAAAACAAGACGAATGGATTTTAATTGATTAGCCACCACATTGGCTTTTTGTAAATTGGTAGCTTCATTATAGAACCAATGGTTAATGTAAGAACTATTGGATGATAAATTCTTCAACACTTCAATCATACCTGAAACCATATTATTTATAACGGTTAATCTGTCATTTAGATCAAATTGGTTTAAATAGTGTAATTTTTCGTGGTTGGGGAAGGGAATAATAGCACTAGTTAAATCAATGACCCTTAAGAAAGTATTATTATCAAATTTGTCACTGGAGGACTTATTCATATTGCCATATAATTTCTGTAAACTATTGTAAGCCTTGATAAAATCTTTTGAACCAGCCAATTGTAAGTATAAAGCATTAGCTAAAGGATTTAAAGTTAACAAATCACCAGAGTTCTTAGAAGAAGAAGAAGAAGAAGAAGAAGAAGAAGAAGAAGAAGAGTTTGAAGACGAATCAGAACCCTTATTCTTATTTGAAGTCAAAGCTTGACGATAATTCAAAGTAAATTCATCAATGGATTTAAACAACTCTTTAACCTGGGAACTAACTCTTTTATAGCTTTTAAAATGATTAGATACAGATTTGTTAGTATCAATTTGAATTAAAGATTCATTCTTCTTCAGTTTATTGGATTTTTTAATCATTTTACCTCTATTCAAAGCTTGTAAAGTCAACCTAACATTAGTAGTATCATCAGTAACACCAATAATTCTAACCACAGTAATAACATCAGAAGGAGTCGATGAAGTGGAAGAAGAAGAACCAGAAGAATAATTAGGAAACTTGATCTTATTCAAATTAGGGATTATTCCCAATACAAGCCAATCAAATTCATTCAACTCAACTTGTTTATCAGTTTCATGTTTGAAATACCTTTTAATACCACCTACAGCTTCATTAGACAAAGTATCATCCTTATCAAACTCATATTCCTGTAATAAATTGTTAATTAAAGAAATATTAGATACTTTAGACTTATATCTTGATAACAAAGCTGCTGCTTTAAACCGAGAAAATGTAACATTATAAATAATTCCTGGTAAAAGAATAAGATTTGAATCCAACGTATAAGTTGGTAATACTAATCTTTCTTCAGACATTTTTTTAAAAAAAATTAATTAGTGACTAAAAGTAACAGAAGATTGCCTCAATTTATACAACTCATATGATTTCTGAGAATGACTTGTGGGGGAGAACCGAGGAAGTGCGACAATGGGAGAAAAGAGAAGGGAGAGAGAGAGAGAAAACACAAAACACCTTTCTTAACTATTACCTTCTTACTTATATACAGGCTACAACACATCCTTCAAGTTCATTTCACCAGAACCTCTTTCTAAAGGTTGTGGCTGATCAGGACTGTTCTTCCACCCAATCACAAACATTACACTAAAAGTAGCCGGTAAAGTAACATTGTTATTAACATCTTTCTCTCCGTGCAAAGTCTTATAGATTTCATTAGCTGACAATAACATGTCACGAGATAAGTAGTTGGATCTACTTAAAACCAGGTTCTGTTCACCCATCAATTGTAAGTCATTACATACAGCCACGATATCAGGGAATCCTCCTACCACTATATCTTGAGGATCTATAGTTAACATGGTGAAGCCTGCTCTGTTTAATAAGGAGCCAATATCAGTCAATTGAACTAAGGGACTAACTCTAGGAGACAAACCTCCCATTCTTTCTAATTCAGCTAATTGAAGACTGGTTCTTAATTCATATAGAGTATCACCACCAAATAACGTTCCCATAAACACACCATCGGGCTTCAACACCTTGTTAATATTCGACAAAGCTTGAGGTAAGTTATTGATCCAATGCATTGATAAATTCGACACTACAGCATCGTAATAGTTCTCCCTAAATGCCCCTCCACTGAAGACTTCTTCATCACCTAAGCATCTATGAATATTACCTTGGAATTCGTTCCAATAGGGCTGCTCTATATCTCGATTAAGCATTGCCTCTGACGAGTCATACATGTAATAATTTTTAATTTTTGACTTTATTAATAACTTATCATCATTCAACTGATTGATTTGGTCCATTACTTCACTGGAAGCATTAGGAGGAATAGTAGAAGGAATACACAAATTCTTCAACAAGTTCCCCAGATTAGAACCAAAGTCCAATAGATTGGTCATGTCACGAGTTATAAATGCCATTCTTTCAATGGTCCTTATAGCAATCTCATCTCTTAAGTATTCTACTTTTCTCCCTTCTTCGATATCAACAGTTCCAGCTCTATTACGTTGTAATAGCTTAGCAGCTCTATCAAATACATTAAGTTGAGGATCTGAAGCTTTAGTAGCCAATCCTCGGAATATGAAGTTTGAGTTTGTTGACGAAGCACGTGTCAAGGAGGTTTTTAGAGGGAATAACTTCATTTGGTTTATGAACTTTTTATTGCGCTGTGCGATTGAGATAATGAGAAGATGAATTGAGGAATGGAATTAAAAAAGTGATTAAGGTGATTGCAATAAAAATAAAGAAATAAATAAAGGAATAGAAAGAAAGTGATGATATTACAAAAGTAATACTAAAAGTGATAAATAACACTACAAGTGACACTACTAACACCATAAATAACACTACAAGTGACACTACTAACACCATAAATAACACTACAAGTGACACTACAGGTGACACTACTAACACCATAAACAACACTACAAGTGACACCACTAACACCACAAAAACCAAACACCAAACACTAAACACTAAATACTAAACACAAAATACCAAATACCAAAATTAAAATCTTCATTTCCTTCACTAAACCATTATCCTAGCACTAGCACACAAATTAACTTCCAATGTCATTCACTAAAATTACCACTTCAAACACTCCCTTTCTGTCTCTATTGAAAGTAATAACTCAATAACTCATTATTTAACACTGAAATTAACTATAGCCTTCCCTCTCTTTGAAACCTTATACTTTATTCGCTTACATATCTCATCATATCAAATATTATCTCTAATTACTACAACGTCTGTTCGTGTATGATCAAAAACTGATTTTTCACTACGGAAAATTTTTTTTCCCCACAATAATCTCTTCTCACACAAAGGATCGCAACCCCTCTCTGTTGCCCCACTACATATGCTTATTCGAGATGGGGGGTTGGTTTGACCACTCCCCTTATATATTACACAATAGAGTAAAAAAAAAAAAAAAAGATAATGAAAGCCCTTATAAACTAAAACAATCAAGTAATCATATAAATGAAAATTTTTCATCAGATGTGGTAACTTTTCCTTCCAATACGTCATAGTAGTTTCAGATGGTAAATGTTACTCGCTTAAAGTTTTCAGTGATTTGAGAGGAAAATGAAAATGAGGAAAAGGAACTGAAAACCAATTGTTTAAAACTTTAACTTTTTTTGAATTGTAATTTATCTCTTTAAACAATCTAAGTTATCTCTTTTGAATTATAATTCATCTCTTTCATCTCTTTTTCATGTTACGTCACTTCGTTGACTCCAAAGAAAGAAAAATATTTTGAGGAGTAAAAAGGAGAAAAGCTTTTTTTTTTTTTTTTTTTTTTTTTTAACAATTATCCGCACCCAACGATTTAACATTTCATCATAAATTAATCTTAATCTTAATCTTTTTTTTTTTTTTAATGCAAAGGTCTCTTAGTATGACACAAGGCCAAATGCAACAGGCATGTGATTCATGTCGATTAAAAAAAATGAAATGTTCTAAGGATTCCCCAACATGTCTTAAATGTAAAGAACATAACTGGAAATGTGTCTACTCCCCCAGAGCTATAAGATCTCCACTAACTAGAGCTTATTTGACACAAATTGAAAATAAGGCTATAAACTTGGAGAAAATCTTGAAGAAAATCTTACCGGAAGATGTGGAAATTAGTGAACTTTTACAAGTAGCTGAAGAACAAGGTAATCTGGATAGTTTTGGTAGTCCTGGTAGTAATAGTACTAATGAAGATATTGATGGTATAAATCAACTGTTTTATAAACAAATTAATTTAACCAGTAATGATTTAAGTAAAATCCCCATTACAATGAAGAATATTAATCAAATCAGTCAGAAAAAGGCTAATGATGAAACTTTAAACCCCAAAAAGAATAATCTAGAATATCAACCTGAGGATTATTTGGTTAATATCAAGGAAAGCGATTTAAATTATTTTGATGAACGAGATGATTTCAACAATAATTCAGAAAATGTTTATGATTCTAGTATTGATGGTATGGCTGCTTTATCTAATGATACTGGGTTAAAATTTGATGTTAACAGCTCTAATGGTTACTTTGGTATTAATTCAAGTAATGGGTTATTGAAATTCTTACAATTAAAACAAGAACGTAATGGTAACAGTATTATGGAACTAAACTTGTCTTCCAAAGATGCCGTTAATGATTTGGGCGTCAATGATTATGAAAATGATTACGCTCTAGATTCCCAACTAGAGAATATCTTCAAAAATGGTAAAGCTGAAGATTTATTGGACAATATAGAATTTCAATCATTGATGGTGGATTCTTTCTTTAATAGATATTACCAAGTTTATCCCATTATTAATAAGAAAAGATTTTTGAAAAATTACGTCAAGTATAAGAATTACTCCGACTTGAATTTTAATAATGAAAGAAAATTAACTTTCCTCGTTTTATTAAATACAATATTGGCAATAGGAGTATGGTGTAAATTTGGAGAAAATTCAAAAGTTCATACCTATTACTATCAAAGAGTCAAATACTATACCCAACAGCTCAATATATTTGAATATAGTGATACTCAACTTTTGGATAGTTTTGTCCTTTTAAGTAACTATGTTCAAAAGACTAATAAACCCAATACAGGATGGAATTATCTTGGATTATCGACCAGAATAGCTACCACTTTGGGTCTTCACAAAGAGGTAAAAATAGATGATACTTCATCTAATAATCTAGAGCTTTTTGAAGACGTGGAGATCAGAAAACGTCAATGGTGGGGGATGTATTTCTTCGATGTTGGGACTACATTAACTTTTGGAAGACCCTTAACCATTCCTCCTTTGAGTACTATAGATCAAGGACCAGTATCAAATATTGATGATAATTTATTACGAGCGGGACTCCCTGCAGAAAAGTGTAAAGTGGAGTATCCTACCATTTATACCACCTTGATTTATGAATCTGAACTTACGAAAATATCTACCCGGATTTATAATTATAACTCCACCGTGTTAAAATTAAGTAATGATAAATCTAAAATGATTGGTTTATTAGATATAAACGAATTATTGGACAATTTTATCAAGAAATTACCTTCTTATTATGATGAGAATGAACAAGTAGCAAGGACTGAATTAATGAACCAATGGGTAAATACAGGATATAATAACGATGATAAAGTCCCAAGTTGGTTTTCTTTATCAAGATTGAGATTAATCTGTAGATATAAAAACCTCCAAATCTTAATCTTTAGATATATTCTTTGGGAAAGTTTTGAAAGCATTAAGGATTCTACTTATTTAAATTTGGTCAAAAGGTGTCGTCAAATATGTTATGATGCTTCTTTAAAAACAGTTATCATTGTTGATTCTTTTATTAAAAATAATGAATTAGACTACTTATCTTCTTGGTATGCAACTTACTTTCTTTTCCAAGCCATCTTAATTCCAATCTTAAAGTTAACTATAGACCAAACTATGTCTCCATCAGAGAGAAATCAACCCAACGATCCTTATTCAGAAAATGAATTACACCAATTTGTCAATACGGCAAAGAATGCCTTCATGAAATTAAAGAGTCACAACAAATTAGCTGGTAAGTTTATCAAGTTAATTGATCTTTTACTAAACAATAAGAAAGACAATCATTTAGTACCTTCTAATTGGAATGATTTGAGTAAACCCAATTTCGACTTGTTCAATAACTTTGACGATATTTTTGACTCTGATTTCATGAATATCGGCGCCAATATGTAGCTTTTTTACTTTGAATGATAATGTACTTGTAGATCAACTTTATTGTTGCAAAATCTGGTTTTTAGTAATGATTACTATTATCTCTTCGCACTTTAATACTATTATTATATCTTCACACACAATCATCACTTTGTCTATACTTTATGTTCCTTAGTTTGAGACTCAGTAAAAGTATATTGATACGACGGGGTATTTTTGGAGTTTTTAGCCGTCGACTGCTAGCCATTACCAAACCCTTTTCACGTGAAAATGACTATAGGAAGAAAAATCCATTCGAACTGGAGTTGATTTCTTTGATAGATAATCGAGCTCATAAACAGATCCATAGTCTCTTGGACCAGGAAAATGCTTCAGAAGGTTCTAGAATGAGCTCCAGTGGCTATTTGAATGTCATGGGTAAGCTTTCTAGAACCAATCGGCCGGCGTCAACATTGATAGCATTGAGAATCTATAGACTAGTTAGTGCATCCGAGGCTGAAAAGAGTGCTTTCAATGGGTTTGGATTGATGTACTACTTGTTACTGACTTTCCGTTATTGTGACGATATTTCACAGCTTTTAGAGCTCAAAGAGATCTGGTATTCAAATTATGATTATAATAATGGGTCAATGAAGTTGCGATTCAACTTTCATAATGCTTTTATTCACACCTTTTTAAATACTGGTCAAATAGTTAAAGCTGTTGAGCTTTTTGAAAGGTGTATGGAGTTACTTAATGAAGATGATGGAACTATTGTATGTCACAAATTACCTTCAGAAAGGGTACTAGAAAACTTGGCTTATAATCATGATTATACCAAATTGACTGAAGTACTTCAACTAATAGTAACTGAAGAATCCAATAAATTAATGCCGTCTCAAAAATCCATGTTGACTCATGACTTTTGGATGAAATACTTAAATCTTGGCTTGGATGGGAATAGTTACATTTTGATTCAGTTTATTTATGATAATTTCATAATGAAAGGAGTTGACTCTTCATCCAGTAATGATTTCTTATTTAACACAGATATCCCCAAGTTGTTCAAAGATAAAGTTTTGACAAACGATACTATTTATAGATTGCTAGTACTTTTAGCTTCTCATGGTGATATATCTCTGACATTAGCTATCATTGAGTCTTTATACGTTAACAGAACTATGTTGGGAGAGAAGGCATTAACAAAGGATTTGTGTGTACAGATAATCGCTGCCTACTGTACATCTACAGAAGAGTTTAATGATGTCAGTGATCTAGAAACTCAACATGATAATAGTGTAGAACAGGTATTAGATGTTGTTGGTGGGTTTAACCAAAAATTTCAAAGTAACCACATTTCCTACAAGGATATCTCTCCTTATTTGTCAATCAAGTTTAATCACTATAATGTCTATGATGATAATATAAATAAGGTTGATTCTCAGCGTCTGGAATCTGAGAAAAAGATGTTGGAATCATTAGAACACCAATTGGATAAAAGTTTGTTGATTAAGAAACACGGCAATCCTAATCTTGAGGCATCCCAATTTGGTAATGTTTTAGCCAACTTAAACATATTAACGTCATTCACTAGTCATCATATCAACTACATAAAAACCCAAGGATATCCAACGGAGACATTTACATGTTTTATCAACAGTTTATTGAATCATGTTAACTTATATCAAAACTTTTCTGGAATGGTAAGATTACTAGTTGTTCTTCATCAAATCAATGATAGAATGACAACAGAATGGCTCAATGATGAACTGATGGATATTATATTACATTCGATTTCTAATTCTAATGCTAAGTTATCTTCGTTGACATTATTTTGCCATTTGAAAAAGGAAGGTGTGGTGATATCACCATTCCAGTACTCTTGTTTTATTGCATCATCGTTGAGAGGAAATTTTCATCAACAACTTCAATATTTCATCTATGAATACCTTCAAAGCTTTGGACATATCAATAATAAAACCTATTATCATCTATCATACATTCCCCAGAATGTTATCAACCTGAGTGGAGAAACATACAAGCTTTTTGAATTTCTTAAAGCTTTAAAGGATACTTTAGTGTCCAAAGAAATAGTAAATCAGTATTGGAAAGATAATAATCTCCAGTCAACACCACCAGAAATAACCGATGATAATCTAGAATCCTTTAACAGACACTACAATTATCAAATTGATAAGAGAGATAATGAATATTTAAAGTATACTTTTAGTATATAATGATCATTTTGTATATAATCTATAAAAACAAAACTAATGGTATAAACTTTTGTATTTTCGATGATAATAATAAAGTAAGATTAAAAATTCAATTCTTCAAGAATACTTTGTTTTGCCTCTTTATCAAAGAAATCCTTTCCTGACATCGATTCATTGAAAGTATTAGAGAAGCTGGATGATATACTAGAATTGAAAGTAGAACCAAGCATAGTTGAATCAACAGCTAATTTCATAATGTTATCGGCATGACAAGCAAGATGATCATCAGTATCTTCCTCATTATAATGATCATCATCTTTGATATTTTCATTGCTTTTGTGAATTGGGAAAGAGTCATTTTGTGGTTTCCCAACTAAATTGACTAAAGAAGCTTGATCCATTTTCAATAGTCTTTGTTTGACTTGATTTGAACTCCGTCTCATACTATTTTGATGGGCTTCTTTTCTAACTGACACCGGAGTAGTTGGAGTGTTTGCCTTACCTGAAGGAGAAAAGTAAACTGATTTAGTACCAATTGGAGTGGAATGTCTTGATTTCGATTCAGATGCATTATCTTTATCATTGGATTCTTGTCTTTTAGAAATTCTAATAACTTTCTTTTGATTATATTTGTTATTAGTTCTAGCAACTTCATGATTTAAATTCTCAGTGGAATTTGCCAAATATGCTTTAATTCTATCTCTGCTTAACTTTAGTAAGTCACTTAAAGGATCATCATGAGAATCATCACTTTTAATGTCAACATCACCAATAGCCTTATCTATAGGATTATCCAAACTTGTGGGAAATGTCTTTGAAGGAATCCGATCTAATTTCAACGTTTGAGAAAGTAACACATCTTTAGGAATTGTAGGTCCTGTTTCAATAGAATTGTTGAAAATAGGATAAGTGTAATCCAATGATGTGAAGTAATTATCAACTGTTGACATTATGACAAAAAAAAAGGGGGGAAAGATATTGTCAGATATTAAAACCCTTTAAAACAGATTAATGGAAAAAATAGATTAATCTGACGATATCACTACTACTATTTATAAGGATACCTGTTCCGAACTATTAGTCTTTCCTCTTTAGTAAAACAATTAGTATGCTGAATCTGGTTGATGAGTACTTACCTATTATGGTTTATTAATTGTTTTTATTTAGGAATAGTCTCGAATAGGAATTGCAGCCAAAAGAGAGGGAGAGAGCGGGTCGTGTACGTATGACAAAACGACAAGAACCAGAAAAAGAATTACACGTTCTTACATAAGCAATTGACAATTGTCATGGAAATCAATTATTTGGCGATACCCTGATTGGTTCTAATACAAGCTACGTTTAAACACTTCATATCCATCAAATATAGGTATAAAATATATTAAATACTTATTATACAAGCCTTCTGTACAAGGGAAAAGTGTTGAATAAATTCATAACACGTTATGCAATGCTGAAATGGAGTTTAAATATAATATAATCACCATCAAGGTGGATTAACGGTTTATACATTGGATCTCTTTTGTTCTTCTTGTAGACGTTTCTCAATGATTGAATCATTACCGTAGCTGGAGTCTACGGGACATGGAAGGAGGGAATTTGCTCCAACTAATGCAAAACACACGGCAAATGTGGAACTAAACAAGGAATTAGTCAATCTATTTCTTTGAGATGCTTTAATACTTTGAAATATCATGTTTTTTTTTTTTTTTTTGGAGGAAGTATATGTCAATAAAGATATGAATGCAGTTGAGGATAATTTACTGTGATTAATTATATGTTTCTATTACTTTGATAGTAAGGAATATTCCTATGATTTCAAAGATTTAATGTACAAGAAAACTGAGGTAAAAATAAACTGAAGGTTTTTTCTTTTTGAAAATTTTTTTTGTATGTGCATTTTTATTTTTCTTTTTCTTTAGTGTCTTAAACTGCGAAGAACCAATCATATCATTGCCTTTTGTCTATACGTATTTAGGAGGATTGGCTGATAAAGAGGGGTGTTTGGGAGTATAATGTAGGAGTTTAGGTATTAGAGAAGAATCATCTTGTGATTTCAGAATTAGTAACTTTAAGTGGAATTATAATGATAGTTAAATGTGAGCCCTGTAGGAGTAACGATGGTTTAACTATTAACCTGTACTATATTAAAGATTTAATGAAGCTATTTACATAATGCCAATGAAACAGAAGAAGAGTGATATGTTGTTGGATTTTAGCTCTTGTAGTAAGAACTGAATTCGAATCAGGAAACCGAGATCTTTGGTGATGGATACGAAATTGAACTGATCAGTATCTGATCAGGCTTTGTCCATCTTTTCTGAGTCTTTTCTGAATCTCTTCTCAATCCTTCTGAATCTCTTCTCAATCCTTCCGAACCTCTTGTGAATCCTTCTCAATCCGTTCTGAATCTATTTCTATCCCTCTCTTCTATTTTCTTCTCGTCAATCGTTTCTTCTCTATTCTCTCACTTACTCATACCTTTGAAAAGCCCCACCTTTTTCTACTTCAAATCCGGGTTTGAACTTTCTTTCCTTTGCCATTTCTTCTGGCGTCTTAACTTCATCAACCAACTCCACCTTCACTAATTCCTTGACTCTTATTAATCTATGAGCTGTTGATGGTGATACTCTCTGACACTTCACATGGTTCTTTCTTCTTAACCCTAAAGCTTCCATGTTTTTGCGTACTATAGGTGGCATACCTATGGTCGATCTAAGTTGTGTAATCTTATAGAACATTCCCTTAGCAGGGTTAACAGCAGACATTTTTGTGGTTACAGTTATAAAATTTTCACTACTATTTTTCCATCACCATTATTCCGCGATTCGCAAAGGAAATTGCCCATTTGGTGTTTCCACGATAATACCTCTAAGAAAGATATAGGTTTTTGGTGTTACAGATAATGCTATGAGTGGTTTTCAAGATGATGGCAATAAAACTCCAAGGCAATTACTTCATGAATTGGGTATAGCAATAGAGAATCTTGAAAGTACTTATGATTCTAGAACCATTGAAAATGCACAAAAGGCCATCAATGAGTTTGAAGCTGAGCCAGAGCTATTGGATGCAAACCTAGAACACTATATCAAGAAGCTAACACAGTTGTATATGAAACATAAAACAGAAATTAATGACCATAGTAATGAATTGAAGAAATGTATCGGAAGTCTTACGTACTCATTGGCTAAAGTGAGAGGGTTTAAGTTCATCACCAACTTCTTCAATAGTGATGTTTATATGGTTTTACCATTGATAGACAATTTAAAAGGTAATTCCCATGATGAAATGAATGAAAATGAAATCTTTTTCAGCCTATTGTGGTTGAATAACCTTGTTATTGTTCCTTTTAATTTCCTGGAATCTATGATTAATGACTTTTTATGTATAAGTATTGATAATTTAACAAAGTTTTCCAATGGTTCCAAGAACCAAAAAATATCCCTGATATTGTTGGCCCGGTTGTTGGGTAGAAATGACTCTGTCCTGTTGGGGTACTTGGATTCCTACATAACGGATATAACACTGAAATGGTCAGGTTTCGAACCCTCTACACAATTGGGACATTTGATGGTATTGAATAAATTGTTTAAGATTTGTACCACCAAATCTCTCCTTCCCCATTTGCATAGCATAACCTCCAACATTGTTCAATTTCAACTCGTTAATTTACGGTCTGGTAATATCAATAACTTGAATCTTTTATTTATAATTAAAATCTTGGGGCGATTGGGTGATCAATTTATGATCATTAAGGACTATTTTCAATTACAGGAAATCATTGACAATTTGGTCAATGGAATAGTTAATTATTTACACGAGACCCTAGAGATCAACTTAAGATATGCAATTGCCAAGTCCTTAAGTAAACTTTGTGGTAACTTAGGCTTACATGCTATAAACTATCAACATCAATTAACCATCTACTTAATAAACCAGCTAGACCTTCCCTTAACCATTCCTACGGTTACTGATTATAGAACTCCTAATGTTTCAATGTTCCAATCCATTAATATTGATTTTGATACGATTTCCATTGCAAAATATCACACTGTACTATTGTTTTTAGGATACCTGGCATTAAATAGAACACTACCTGTTCATATGATACCTGTGGTCCTAAGTATTGTTCACGAGACACTTTTCACTACTCAAAGAATATTTAATTTAAATTTGGGTAACCAATTGAAGGATTCTTCCTGCTTTATTGTCTGGTCATTATTAAGAATGATAAAGAATGACCAATACCAATTGCTACAGAAATCAAATCCTAACATGTTTAATCAAATATTTGTGGATTTGATTGAGGTGACTATTTTTGATAAAGATCTTATCATAAGAAGGTGTGGTGTTGCCGTCATACAAGAGTTTGTAGGAAGGTTTGGTAAATTCATTTTTAAAGTCGATGATGATTTTGCCAAAGGAGAAAAGATAATCAGGTTTGTGGAATTATTTTCCATTCATTCTATCACTCTGATTGATAATGCATTTAACATATTCAACCAGTTATTAGATTTCGGTGTTGATAAGAATTTAATATTAACCCTTTTGTTGAAGAACCTAATTAAACAGAACGATGATTTTAAGTACCAAAAAGTGATTTCTAAAAAGCTTAATGAAATTTTTAACTATGAAAACAAGAAGGACTTGGATTTAGGAATCTATTATGATGAAATCGACTATGAATATATAATGAAAGCTATGAATGATTTGGATCACAATGTTTATTTAAAAAGTGAAGTTTTGTTATTTTCAAACAAAATACCAACCGAAGATATCTTACTGATTGATCAATACGATGAAGAATATGAAGAAGACTATTTAAAGTATCTTGAGTGTTGTTGTAAATATAATATTCAACAAGAAAAACTACAGCAACTTTTACAACCATTAATTGTTAGTAAAAGAGACATTTCTACTGGACTAAGTAATTTGTTCACATTAATGACTCGTTTCCAATATGAAATTGACGATACTCTTTTCAAAACTATGATTAGATCTATGAATATTTCGTTGTCAAAAAGTATATTTTACTATAGATGGAGACTAGACCGTATGGAAGTTATTATTCAATTTATACACTCAGAAGCCGATTTTGAATTAAGGAGTAACTTGATTAATAATTTACATGAAAACTTCAATCAAGATATATCTCAGGAAACTCTAAACGGAATGATTCTTCTACTTAATGATTACACTACTACAGAACAAGGTGATGTAGGTAGTAAAATTAGGAATGCTATGTTAGATTTTATAACTGATAATCTAAGCCATTTTGATAATAAGGCGTTAATTCCACATTTACTTCGTTTATCAGGTGAATCAATATCTAAATTGCGTCATAAAGCATTCAATATACTAGCTAAAGTTTTTGTTATAGACATTGGGACCATTATCAATGAAGAGATGTATTATGATGAATTATTTAAGTTTTATCATCAGTATATTTTACATACTTCAAATTCAGCAGAATTTTGGAAAGGAATAACATTTAGTATTGGAGGTTTAACTGGTGATAGAGAAAATTTAAATCAATCCTTTAAAGCAGTTTTGAAATACTTAGAGTCCTTAAAAGAACCCGATTATCGACAAATATTTAAAGAGTTGATATTGCTACTAACTAAACAAAAGAAAGATCTGATTAAAAGTACTAAGGAATATCTAGTATGTCTTAATACAATCATTAAATTATTGGAGGCATCAATAGAAATTCCATCAGATTATATCAAGTTTTTATTTGTTAAAATCTATAATTTGCAGATAAATACCACTAATGTGATAAGGATTAAATTAACGGTAAAACTCCTTCAATACTTGGCTCTTCAAAACCAAGATCCTGAAACAGCAAAATCAAGTCTTAAAAGACTCTCCCAATTGCTTACAACACATAAAATGACGACCATTAAGTTCTACGTTCTTGAAGTAATTTACGATATGTTGATAGAGTTCAACGATTCATACTATAAGCAACTAGAGATAATTGATATCATGCAATTAAATGAATTGGATACTGTTGCAAAATATTTATTGAATAGATATATAGAGGCATAATCATTACCTGTTTCATAGCATAATCATTACCTGTTTCATAGCATAATCACTACCTGTTTCATAGCATAATCACTCGTAGTCAAAAGGCGCAGCCAGCTGTACCATTTTATAATCCCACAATCAAATTATCTGACGAACCGAGGACCTTTTGTTGTTGTTTCTTTTCTTCCATTTGAACCCCAACTAATTGTTTATTAAAAGGCTGTAAAGGATTACTATCATTAGTTTTAGGTGGAGAAATACTTTCTCCAGTTGGAGCTTTTAATTTGGTGAAGAAATGATAAACCATTCGATAAAGGATATGAAAAAAATATTAAAAAAAAGGAGTGATTTACTATCAGCCAATTCTCACTAATTTATAGTTTTTCAATTTTTGTGTCAACTGAAAATGTGGGGTTAATTCGCATCACGTTATTTCAGGTACATTTAATACATTAATGCATATATAGTAGATTATTACATAATACATTATAATTATTATTTTTATATATAATACAATACATTAAAAATGTATTCACCAATTACCCCTTTCAGGTTTTTCTTTTTTTTAAGGAGTGTCCTGACTTTTGTAGTTCCAGAACCCAGGCGATCCATGATTTTTCATACTCATTAATTCATTCACGGCTAATTTCTCTCTTCTAATATCATCACTATTTCTATTACCAGTTATAGGAGTAGAAATGGTGTGCGTAGGGAAATTTTCATCGGGTAAAATATAATCAAGTTTAGATATTGAAGGCATTTTAGGCAACAGAGGTTGTGGTCTGGAATTTGGGGATGCTGTAGTATAAAAATTGGTTATCGATGGTGGAGGTGGTAAAGGTTGACTGGATTGGGAATTAGACCGAGATGGTATTGATGTTGCTCCAACCCCTCCCATACCGCCAACTATAGCCGGTAATTTAGGTCTAGGTGCATTATCAAATGCAGTAGGTTGTAAAGTACCAGTTGGAGTTGAGGATTGTTTATTTAAAGCTTCCATTTCTTTTCTTTCAATAATCTTTCTATTCATTTCAATAACTTGATTCATTTTATATTTAATGAACTTTAAAATTTTCAAATATTTCAAATCTTCATCCATATCTTCATCATCCCAATCAATATCAGATATTTCATTAAAATCACCAAAAAAATGTTCATTATCAAATCCCAATTCATAATCTAAATATCCTTCTTCATCATTTCTTTGTTCTCTTAATATTTGATCTTTTAATTCATCATTCATTAATTTATTGTATAATTCATCTTCTTTTAATTTATTCACCTTTCCAGAAACATTATTCTTTCTAGTATTTGAATTTAACTGATAATTAATGAAAACTTTTATAAATAAATCAGTGGAAACGCTAAGAGTATCGAAAACTTTTTCATCAATATTATCTCCTCTTTTAAAAGATCTAATGGAACAAATCAACGAGTATAACATTTGTAAAATAATGGTCTTTTTAATGTTAATAACAGTAATAGATAACCCATTTAACATAGAATTAAATGGTGAAACTGGTACTTGTTTAAGTTTAACCAATTGACTATTACTATTAGTACCAGTTTTTCTTCTTTTAGCCAGGAAATCATTGACAACAAATCCATCTTCATCAACATCTAATCCTAAACTATTCATTATCACAGGATTAGTACCAGTACTATGGGGATTGTGGTGCACCTGGTTCTTTCCTGAAGAATTTGCTAATCCCGTACCATCCCCCAATTCCGATGCTCTTGAAACATGTCTAAATATTAATATGAAATAGTAAAGTATTTCTTGTGAGATTTTAGATATCTTATTATAATAAGTGTTACTGAGTTCTTTATCCACAATAAAGTTAAGATAATTCAGTGCTCTTATCAATAAATAATGGAAGTTTAATTGGATTTTAATTAATTGTCCTGCAGTATCAACATCGGGAACTCCGTTGGTTGAAAACGAATCCATACCCTGTTGTGTGATCCCAAATAGATTGATATCTCTTATATCATCCAATCTAATCCTGTGATAGAGATTGGTTTCTTGAACTGAATTATTTTGCAATCCCATATTTAAATTCAAATTGGGCAAGTTCATTTTCAATGATAATGGTAACAAATTCATAGACTTTTCTTGTAAAGAGTACCTCCAATTTGATAAGTTTTTATCGATAGTTAAAAACTGAGCCGTGTTGTAATTCAAATTACCGTCATTACCATCACCATCATGGTCGTTTAAAATCCAATCCAAATTTTTAGGGTTTCTTTTATTGTTATTTGAACTATTGGAATTGTTTGTTGGGTTATGACCACTCTTCAAATATTGATAGTAATTTGGTGAAAATGAAGATGGAATAATAATATTGACTAAGTTTAAAAACTCAACACTTGGTTTTAATAGGGTCCTAAATAATTCATCAATTTGATGATCATTATCATCATTAGTATCATTAGTATCCAAAAGCAGACTCAATTTTTCCGGGGTTAATTGGAAATATCTATCAATAGTAATAGGATTTATTACTGTAGTATTCAAACTAGGTTTAAAGCCAAATTTTAAATTAAAACATTTCAATAACACTTTAAAGGCCCAAAATATTTTTATTCTGTCTCTTTTTTGGGAAACATTTAAAGATAAATCATTGAAAAATAAATTTCTTGAATTCAAATTAATACCTAAAACACCAATAAATGCATTTACTAGTGACGATAAGACTAATGATTTTTCCTTATTATTAGTTAATAATGAAAAATATAAAAATAATAAATAAGTTTGTAACAGTTGAATAGAAATATGGAAAACATTAAAATAAGGTAAAAAATCATACAATGATCTTATTACACTCTTTGGTTTTGAAGTAGAACTAGAAGTGGGACTTGAATAATGAGGACTTTGATGATTCAATAACAAGTTAAGGTTTATTGTGGGATCATTCATCATTATCATGGCATAAAGTTGTATGACCACCATTAAGAATTCATTGACAATATGATAATCATTATTCAGAATATTAAACCCATTTATAGTAGCATCATCATAAGTAAACATAAAAGGATACATGGTATGGAAATTATCATAACTTTCCATGAATTGTTTATAGTCAAAAATGGGAATAAATACATTATAATTTAAGAAAAAATTAGTCACTTGATTATCCAATTCCTTTTTACTATTAAACATCTTTTTAAAATTATTGATCAATTTTATAAATAAATCATATATGTCCATAGGTAACTCATTGTTGGTAATATTGGATAATTCATGAAGATAATCATCATGACTAGAATTATTGGAAGTCAATGGATTATATATAACATCTAGATCCTTATTATGAAATCTATTATAAGATGTATATGAAGGATGATATAAATAAGAATCAGGATCATTCAATAAATAATTATGGGAATTGGTAATTTTTAAAAACGGTAAGTTTAAATTGATTAATAAATGATTGAATTGGGATTCGAAATTTAAATTATCATTCCCTATAATGATCCCTTTCTTATCAAGATTAAATATTTGATCAATAGGATTATTAATTTGAACTGTCGTATTATGGCTTGTTCTCATAGTCTGTTTCTCATTAACATTGGTACCATCATTATTAGTCTGACCACCATCATGACCTTCATTAAGAATTTGACCAGGATGGTCTATTTGTCCATCTATTGGTTCACTCGATTGTCTTGGATCTTCATCTATAGGCTCCCCATACCTTAACTTTAATCGTTTATTTTCTTCCTCCAATTGCTTGACTTGGACTTCTAAATTTTCAGTATATCCTTTAGGAAATGCTCTTCTCGTTAACTTATCACTGGTCTTACATTCAATGCCTATAGTAGAACACTTTTTACAAGGAGTTAATCCGTCACATTTGATTTTCTTAATTCGGCACCGATCACAGGCCTGACTAACTCTAAAGCCTGAATTGGTTGATATAAGCTTATGGTTAGATTGACCGTGTTCAGCGCTAGAAGTCTTGGAATCGCTTACCATAGCTCCTTTAACTGTAGTACTTTCAAATAATAGTGAATAGTGGAATTTAAATCCAGAACCGGTTATAAGGATAAATTGATATACACCAGAAGTTTAGTAAAAAACAAAATATATATAAAAAAAAAAAACTGTGATCGGTTCAATGGATGAAATTCCCCCAGATTAAAGAAATTACACAAAACCTGATTGGAGTTTCCTGTCGTTTAACTTTGTTAAACCTCTATTGAAATTGGAGAAAATGGAAATTTGAAAAGTTGGTGATGGTTTTAAAGTGTTCTTAAAAGTATATACTATCTTTTTTTTTCTACAAATGTCGTTCCAATACCTTCACAGAATGGAAAATAACAAAGCAACTTTGACTGGAGTCATCTCGGGGAAATTAGGAACGGTGAGAATCGAAAATTATCCGTTGAAAAGAGTTCCTGTGCATACTACAAAGGAAAGTGATGTCAGAGTTAATGGTTATTCAGTGATATTTTTCCTGGGGGGTTTCTGTCATGATGTTGTCATTGCTGATTAAACGAGTTAAATGATTTGCTGTGATGTCATTATCCCATTCATTCTTGATTGGCTACAGGTGAACTTACTGAGATGTCTTAAGTTGCCTCAACTACTATTATAAGTCTTTCTCCTCTTGTTTGGCCTTTCCTAAAGTATAAACTATATCTATACATAAAAAGGAAAGCTATAAACACAGATCAGAATCATCTAAAATTTTTGACATGATTAAAACATCAATACTTGAAACTTCAAATAGGTTAATAGTTCATTCTATTACCTTAATTATATGCTCCTTCCCATTCGATACAAGTTCTGGATGGCAAAACACTTTCAGATTCGCCTGGCTAGCTCAATCGGAAGAGCGTTTGACTCTTAAGTTAGGCATCAAAAGGTTGCGGGTTCGAGCCCCGCGTCGGGCTTTCTTTTTTCAAATTTGTCTCATCTCAATTTTTTTTTTCAGCAGTAGAAGCTTCCCCAGGTTTTTCAAAAATGTATAAATGAAACAAAACTTGACAATAAAAGAATATAAAAAAATTTTACAATAAACGAATATAATAAAACTTGACAATAAATGAATATATTATGTTCTTTTTATATATTTTTTACTACGTATAAGATAGTATCCTTTAAACCGTTAAATAAATAGAATTGAAAAGGTTTTATATAATTTCTTGTGACATTTTTATTGGTGTTTTCTTTTTTTTTTTTTTTTTGTTTCCTCTTTCCTCTTCTTAATGCTTACCACCAGTTCTTTGATTTCTTAATTCCTTCTCTTGTCTTTCAACTTCTTCATCGTAAAGTATAAATTCATCTAAACCACTACCTGCTGGCACCATTGGTAATACTGGAACCTTCTTTTCAATCATGACTTCCAATAATACTGGACCTGGATAATCTAAGAATTCCTTAATACTACCTTCTAATTGATCAGGAGAAGAAATTCTAATTCCTTTCATACCAACAGCATCAGCTAATTTCATAAAATCAGGATTAGATTGATGAGTGTGAGAATATCTATGTTCATAGAATAAAGATTGCCATTGAGTAACCATACCTTGTTCTTCATTGTTTAAAACACAGACTTTAACTGGAGCATTAGCTTGAACAGCAGATGATAATTCAGTTAAAGTCATATTGAAAGAGGCATCACCATCAATATCAATGACAATAGCATCTGGTTTAGCAATTTGAGCCCCAATGGCAGCAGGTAAACCGAACCCCATAGTTCCTAAACCACCAGATGTGATCATAGTTCTTGGTTTAGTCCAGGTAAAGTATTGAGCAGCCCACATTTGATGTTGACCAACACCAGTAGTCAAAATAACATCTTTATTATAAGTTTGGGATTGTTTGGAAATTTCCTTTATTAAAGTTTGAGGTTTAACAAGGGAACCAGGATGTTCTTTTAAATAATTATAAGGGTATTTTTCTTTCCATTCTTTAACAGAACCCATCCATTCAGGTCTAGATTCAACTTGATTAACTAATGGAAGGAATTTCTTTAAATTACTGGTAACATCACCTTCAACAGCTTCAGTTGATTCAACAACTTTATTGATATTTTTAGGACTGATTTCAAAATGAATAATTCCTCCTCTACCTTCTTGAGCAGCTAATCTTGCTTCAGGAGCAAATTTATTAACATTTAAAGTAACCCGATCATCAAACCTTGCTCCTAATGCAATAATTAAATCAGCTCTTTGCATAGCCGTGTTAGCAGCAGCTGATCCATGCATACCTAACATATCTAAAGATTTTTCATCATTTTGATCAAAACCACCTAAACCTTGGATAGTAGTAGTTACAGGAATTATGGCTTTATCACTTAATTCCTTTAATAATTTAGGACCTTCTGGGTTATTTAAAATACCTCCTCCAACGTATAATACAGGTTTTTTAGCTTTATTAAGCAAATCAGCTGATCTTTTAATAGCTTCATTGGTGAATTCATTAGCAACTTTTCTAGTGATTTGACTTAATGCATTTGATGGTAAAGTGGTATTTATTGGAATAGATTCTCTCAAGATAGAACCGGTAACATCTTTTGGTAAATCAACTAAAACTGGACCTGGTCTTCCCGTGGTTGCAATTTCAAAAGCTTCATTAATCCTTCTAGGTAATTCAGCTACATTTTTAACCATGACATTCCATTTAGTACAAGATCTTGAAATCCCAATAACATCAGCTTCTTGGAAAGCATCAGTACCAATAGCAGAAGTAGGAACTTGACCAGAAAATACCACTAATGGAACCCCATCCATTAAAGCATCAGCTAATGGAGTAATAACATTAGTAGCCCCGGGTCCTGAAGTTACCAATACAACCCCAGGCTTCCCACTAGCCTTGGCGTATCCTTCAGCCATATGACCTGCACCTTGTTCATGTCTTGGTAAAACAAATTCGAATTTGTCAGAATTGTAAATGGCATCAAATACTGGTAAAATGGCTCCACCAGCGTATCCAAATACAGTATCAACCTTATGTCGTAACATCATCTCATGGAAGATTTCTCCACCAGTTAAACCAATAAATGAATCATCCATCATTTGTTCATGTTTTCTTAATTCTTCCCTACTTTTTATATCCTTTATACTTTGATTTTGGTTAAATGCTGGTGCCGGTGTAGGTCTGGTATTATTATTCTGTTGTGCTGTCATAGTAGCTTTAGATAACTGGGACTTTGTGAGTGATCTAGTGATCATCTTACTAGTATTGGCCCCACGATAATTTATCTTGGAACATGATTTGAAGTTACGTGAAAGCATGTTGTATATACAAATTAACTTCAAAAGACTTTTTGTAAAAAGAAAAAAAAATAAAAATAAAAAATAAAGTTACTTGATTTAAGTATGAAAAATTTTATAATATGACTCAAAAAAAAAGCGATACCGGTGAAATTTTAGGACCAGCGGAGGTTTGTGTGGTCAAGACACGCCCCTTCTCCATACAAAATCTCTCCATAGTGAGAAGAGTCAAAGCAATATCAGAGCAAATAGAAATAAGAGCAAATCAGAGCAAATCAAAGTAAACACCTTTGTTTCCTGTATATATATATATATAAATACATTTCCTGTGTATTTCATTATATTACCTTGTATAATCTTCATTATTTAATCATGTTTTTCAAACGATTGGGCCGAGTTTCTTGGATCTAATGCTATTCCTGTGAGCGATTGAGGAGCTTGTTGATATTGACCATTATCAAAGGATTCTGAAGGAGTAATCTCTGGAGTGTCTTCACCAAGCTTAGCAGCAGATTTTTCATTAGCGACAGGTGATTGAATGTCATCGTTTACACTAGCAGAAATCTTTTGTTGGACTACTTGAGGAGCCACTGGCCAATCAAGGAAATCTCTTCTAACTTCAACATAATCATAAGCAAATTCACCAATTTGAGATTCATCAATTCCGGCTTCTTCTTCATTATATTCGACTCTTAATCTCAAACCGGGGATTTTATCAATGACAAATGCCAACACAAATGATACCCCACCAGAATAAGCCGCAGTGGCTAAAATATAAACGATTTGAATGTATAATTGTTTATAGTTGTGATCTAACCAACCACCAGCATGTTCAAAGGTATTATCATAACCAATAACAGTTTTACTACCAAATAAAGCATTAAATATTAATCCTACAATACCGGCGATACCGTGCTCAGCTAAAACATCAAGAGAATCATCGACTCTAATCAAATATTTGATTTTGGTAGCAAAGTTACAAATGATTCCTGAAGAAATCCCTAAAATCACCGATGCCCATAAAGGTATTATACCACTAGCTGGAGTAGCAGCCACTAAACCGGAAATAGTACCAGAACAAATCCCAACCATGGTGTATTTCTTTTCAAGTCTATAATCAACCAAACACCAAGATACAGCAGCAAAAGCAGCGGTTAAATGAGTGTTCATCATGGAATAAGCCACTTTAAGTGATGCATTAGCACACGAAAATCCATTGAAAAATAACCATCCCACATACAACATGGCTGTTCCCAACAGAATAGTAGATACATTATGAGGTCTATAATTTATCATCAAGGTTTGATTTCTTCTACCTAAAACAGCACTATAAGCAATAGCAGAAACCCCGGATAAAATTTCTACGGGACCACCTCCAGCATAATCTAAGGCTCCACCTCTCCAACTAGAAGCCCAACCGCCTCCCCATATCCAATACACCACAGGGCAATAAACAATAGTACTCCAACAGAATAAAAATACACATGCTGGTAATAATCTACCTCTTTCACCAATTAAAGCCCCTGCCAAAATGGCTTGAGTGACTAAACTAAATTGCATTTGAAAGATGGCAAAGGATAATTCCGGATATGTAGCCGTTGGATCATTTTCTCCTATAATTGATTTCATCCCAAAATTATGTAAATTCCCAATGAAATTATTAGATGCTGGGGAAAATGCTAAAGAATAACCCCAAAAATACCATTGAAATAATCCAATGAATGAACTTACTAAAACAATCCAAATCATTGATAATGCACTTTTTCTTCTAGCTAACCCACTGTATAAAAATCCCAAACCTGGTACCATAATCCAAATAAGTGACGACGCTATAGTAAATAACAATATAAGACTGGGTTCATACTGTTCATTTTCAGTAAATAATTCCTTTTTACTTAGCATTTTAGGTATATTAATCACTTTTTATTAATTAAAACAATATAAAAAAATTCCCAAAAATTGTTTAAAATTACCTTTTCATGTTTTTATATAAAATATATTGCAGTAACTTTTTTTTTTCTTTTTCTCTTTTCTTTTTTTTTTTTTTTTTTTTTTTTTTTTTTTTTTTTTTTTTTTTTTTTTTTTTTTTTTTTTTTTTTTTTTTTTTTTTTTTTTTTTTTTTTTTTTTTTTTATTTAATTTTGCAAGATTTATTATCGGACGAATAGAGTCGCAGCATTTCAGAAATTGATTATGACTCGTTAGCAAATAATATTTGAGCGTGAAAATGATTGTTTTGATAGATATTTCAGTATATTAGTAGAGTATTTTACACGAAAATTTTTTATAAAAATAACGATTGAAGTGTGATTAAACATTTCTGTAGAGTTATCCCCCCTGATATATGATTTTGAAGATGGGATTTTTATAGATATATATATATATATATATATATATATTTAAATGATCTTGACAGAAGTCATTTTCTAATTGACCCTGCAGGAATATATGAGGCTGAAACCAAAGACTGAGAAAACCACTTGATGAACCACTACGAAAACCACCAAGAGAATCAACCAAAAAGAGAATCACACAAAAAAATTACCAAGAAAATTACTAAGAAAACTACTTAGAAAATGACATCTTTAAAACCAATACTAAAAGGGCTTATCTCAATTCGACAAGAAATGATAATAACCGTTGACTCTATCACTCCAGACAACAATTAGCGATGCCCCGGTTCCGGCGCAGGAATTATGCGCACGTGATTTGTTTCATGTATGTATATATATATAAACTATTTACAAAGGACATCGGTTTTATCAGTGATAATTATTTACAACATTGTAGGTTTCAAAGCCAACTTCAACCATTATCAAGATGATTATAGTCCATTCTAATCGGGTACTCTTTTTTTCGTTTAATAAAGATAAGAATACTCTTTGTTCTTCAGTGGCATAATCAATTTTCCTATTCAAAATTGATATTCTTAAATTGATATCTAAGGAATTAGAAACCACTTGATAGATTTTCTCTAAATTCGGTTCACTCCAATAAAAATCAGGAGTATCGATCAATTCACTATAAAGGTTTAGTTTACCTCTTAATAAGAATAATCTACCGGTTAACTTTAATATATCCGATTCATTAGAATTAATAGCTTTTCCTTCGGCCAAGAATTGACTATTTAGTTTAGTCACATTAATAAAATTTTCTAGTTCATTTTCAAGTATAGATAATCGGGTGGATCTAGAAAACCCAATGGAAAAAGCTAATTTATCTAAGAACTTCCTATCATCATTCCCTTGAAGAACAATCAAATCATTAACCATAAAAGAGTTCCCGGTAGTTTTATGGCTTGTTACTGACTGTAATTCAATAAAATCCAATTCATCACTTTCCCAACTGGATTTGGAATAAGTTGGAATAGTACTTTCAATCAGAGGAATGAATTTATTGATCAAATAAGATTCATCAATTTCCCATCCGATTATCGTTCCCGTAGACAAAATGATTAAATCTCGATTATTTAAGTTGATATTGATAACTTGGTTGGGGATGATTTCCTTATAGTCAAATTGATTCTTTGAAAGTACTGGTTTTAAATGATTAAACTTGATGGTTTCATTGAAAGTCACCGAAGTTACTGATTTTAAATACTTGGCTAGTTTCTCCGAAGTCACATCTGCATTTTCATTAACTAAATTTATGATATTTTCACCGGCTTCATTATTGGTTTTTCTCCTTAATTCTTCAAGGGTAGAGATTTTAGTCTTTTTCTTTTTCACTTGACTATTGAATCTTCTTGAAGAAAATGATGATGGAGACCCATTGAATATTGAAGAGTTATAGGGTCTGTACTTTATGGGTGATTTCACAATCAGTGACCCTGTTTTATTAAGAAACAATCTTATCATAGAAACAGATAAAGATTTCGTGAGCGCATTATAAAGAAAAATAGTGTTGAAATGAGAACAGAAAATTCTGGTCTCACTGAGAGAATACCAACATTAATTAACATTAACATTAACATTAACATTAAAATTAACTTTGAACATTAAATATGTTCTAGAAAATACATATCCTGTTGCTGCCCCTCTCAAGAAAAAAACTCAGGACATAATATAAAACAAAAATAAACACAAAAATAAAGTAATGCAGAACCTGAAACACCAACTCCTTCGAGGATTAGTGATACTCTATTTTTTTTTTTTTTCATCTGCTTTTTTTTTTTTTTTCTTTTTTTTATAGTCTTGACTTACTCTATTACTCTTTAACAATTATGCCTTCTGTATCCACTATCAAACTGCCCCCATAACCGTGAATTTAAAGTAACTTCAACATCATCTTCATAAGTCAATATACCCAATCGGGTAAAGTATTAATAGAAATGCTTCCTTCATTACTTAACCTGTTTTGTTTATTTTGTTTCCCGATAAAGTAAACTAATAATATCATTAATTCACGGTCATCTTCTTCGCAGTTCTTTCCGTCATTCAACACACTCGCAGTATACATTTCGCTATGTAATGCCAGTGCAGGACCTACCATCTGGCAGGGGAACCGCATGATGTGACCAGATTCATTAGGCAGTGCAAAAGTGTAAAACCCAAAAGTTAATCAAAATACATACGAATATCTAAATGTCACAATAGCAAAGTAAAGCAAATATCAAAAAAAAATTACTTGCCAAAAATGATCCAATAACCCCTCTATGACCTCCCTTCTCTTATTCTCTTCACCATTGCTCCATAACATCTTATGTCTACAATGCCCAACCAGCCATAGATCTCCATTCTTCTCTGATTCTCTCTATTACTTTTCCTCTTTGTTAGAGGTTTGATGCGCGACAGGTTTGTTTACAATTTCAAAAAAGGCAACACCTGTTTTAAATTAGCAGAAATTTTTTCTCTTATAAAAAGATCACAAACTGCCAAAAATTGTAATATCCTACAAAGGAAAAAAAAAAAATTTTTTTTAAGAATAAAAAACGATTTAATATAGTTTCCTAACAATGTGTGGAATCTTCGGTTATGTTAACTTTTTAGTGGAGAAGTCCCGGGGTGATATAGTTGATACTTTAATCAATGGTTTAGAAAGATTAGAGTATAGAGGCTATGATTCCAGTGGGATTGCTGTTGATGCTGATAACAAAAATGAAACCTTGATAGTAAAGAAACCAGGAAAAGTTGAAGTCTTGAGACAAGAACTCGAAAATAGAAACATCGAAAGATCAACGGTGTTTGATAATCATTGTGGTATTGCTCATACTAGATGGGCTACTCATGGTCAACCTATGGTGCAAAACTGTCATCCTCACAGATCTGATCCTAAGGGGGAATTTGTTATAGTTCATAATGGTATTATTACTAATTACAGAGAATTAAAGACTTTATTATTATCTAAAGGTCATACTTTTGATTCTGAAACCGATACTGAATGTATTGCCAAATTATTTAAACATATTTATGATACTAACTTAAAGGCTGGTATTGAAGTTGATCTTAATGAATTGACTAAACAAGTCTTGTATGAGTTAGAAGGTTCTTACGGTTTATTGGTTAAATCCACTCATTACCCTGGTGAAGTTTGTGGTACCAGAAAAGGTTCTCCATTATTAGTTGGGGTTAAAACTGAAAAGAAATTAAAGGTTGATTTTGTTGATGTGGAATTCCCTGAACCAAATAATCAAGATTATCCTGGTAGAAATAATACCAACAATTCTAATCAACAACAAGGTCAAGACTTGGGTTTATTACCTGTGGCTGCTGGTGAATCTAATTTAAGAACTTCTCAATCAAGAGCTTTCTTATCTGATGATGGGTTACCAATGCCAACCGAATTCTTCTTATCTTCTGATCCTGCTTCTGTTATTCAACATACCAAGAAAGTGTTGTTTTTAGAAGATGATGATATTGCTCATATCTATGACGGTGAATTACATATTCACAGAGCCAAAAAAAATGCTGGTGACTCAACTACCAGACCTATCCATACTTTAGAAATGGAATTGAATGAAATTATGAAGGGTCCTTACAATCATTACATGCAAAAAGAAATTTTCGAACAACCTGATTCTACTTTTAACACTATGAGAGGTAGACTTGATTTTGAAAATCATAAAGTCAATTTAGGTGGATTAAGATCTTTCTTGCCTGCTATAAGAAGAAGTAGAAGAATTATAATGATTGCCTGTGGTACTTCATATCATTCATGTTTAGCAACCAGATCTATTTTCGAAGAATTAAATGAAATCCCTGTGGCTATTGAATTAGCTTCTGATTTCTTGGATAGAAGATCCCCAGTTTTCAGAGATGATACTTGTGTTTTCGTTTCTCAATCGGGTGAAACCGCTGACTCTATCTTGGCTTTACAATACTGTTTAGAAAGAGGAGCTTTAACTGTTGGTGTTGTTAATTCTGTTGGTTCTAGTATGTCTAGACAAACTCATTGTGGGGTTCATATTAATGCTGGTCCTGAAATCGGGGTTGCGTCAACTAAAGCTTACACTTCTCAATATATTGCTTTAGTTATGTTTGCCTTGTCATTATCTAACGATTCTATTTCTAAGATTGATCGTCATAAAGAAATCATTGAAGGATTACAAAAAATCCCCGAACAAATCAAAGCAGTATTAAAATTAGAAGAAAGAATCAAAACTTTATGTGAAAACAACTTAAATGATCAAAGATCATTATTGGTCTTGGGTAGAGGTCATCAATATGCTACTGCCTTAGAAGGTGCCTTAAAGATTAAAGAAATTTCTTATATGCATTCCGAAGGGGTATTAGCTGGTGAATTAAAACATGGGGTGTTAGCTTTAGTTGATGATAAATTACCTATCATTGCTTTTGCTACCAGAGATTCCTTATTCCCTAAAGTCTTGAATGCCCTTAATCAAGTCGTCTCAAGAGACGGTAGACCAATTGTTGTATGTAATGAAGGTGATGACGTTTTATCCAATAATGAAGCATTGGCCACTTTACATGTTCCAACTACTACTGATTGTTTACAAGGGTTATTAAATGTTATCCCATTACAATTAATGAGTTATTGGTTAGCTGTCAATAGAGGTATCGATGTTGATTTCCCTCGTAACTTGGCTAAATCTGTCACTGTTGAATAAGTTATATATTTCCGTTGGCAGTAGTGGTGTTTTTAATCCGGTCATTAAGTTTTCTTTGATTTAATTTGTTTTTGACTCCCTGTTTTTTTATTTTATGTATGGTAAGTTTGTGGTTACGTTATAAACCTTTTATATATTAATATAAATATATATTTAATAATAAAAAATTAATACTTTCAAATTCAATCATTAACCCAAGCATCTCATTCATAACATCTATCTGCGTTTAAAATATTCACTTGAACCAAAGTATCCAGCACTCCAATCAAATACTGATTCACCAAAGTCTAAGTATTTATTACCGTAGTATGTCACTTGATCATTATTAAAATACTCCAAGTTTGGTGATAATCCGGTGTTTCTCTTAACACCAGCTAAAAACGCCGATACTATAGCCAAATCGGCTCCAATATGGATAATTTTACCAACCTATTTCTTGTTAGTAATGACAATTGCTGTATTAATGTATTAATGTATTAATGTATTAATTGTTACTTGTTATTCAAACTAACATACTGCCATCTGTAGTGAATTCGATTCCAATCAGTGAAATCAATAAAGAGCGCCACCCCCAAGTAGATGCGCACACTAACATAGAACAAGAAAAAAATTAGGGATACTTCATTCTCAGCAAATACAATAATGTCAATGATAATGATATAATGATAATACCATAGTGATAATGATGTAATGATAATGTAATGATAACTATTCAGAGATACGGAGTTAGAAACTCTCTATAGTCTCAGTCTCAATAGGCTCAGTAAGAGACTTAATATAGAGGGATTGTCGGGTTATTAACAATTAGTTTCTGATTATTTATGTAAGGTAATTAACTAATTACCATTCAGAAGTTGATCATCTACTGTTCCCCAATTTAGTACATCAATTTAGTGCATATTACATCTCCTAAACATAGAACTATTGTTGTTATAGTGTTTTATGGTTAAACACTACATAGGTTTACTTACTTATATCTAGCTTGTTGATAGTGCGTTGTGTTTCATGATTAGTAAAGAAAACAAGTGAGTTATCAATGTTCTGATTAGTGAATAAAGACTTTATATGACTGATGACGTTTAAAGCTACTGGGTTTGTTTGTTTTCTTATGTATCCAACTGTCCTTCCTCACTGCTGCTTTACAGTTTGTTACTATTATTACTACCACTACTACTACTACTACTACCACTACTACTACCACTACTTGTCATTTACTTTTACTTTAAGCATATTTTATCTCTCTCTTGCCTATAAGGTTGCTGTCTAACTCAATATCTGCGGACTTAAAGTCATTTGGCTGTCAATATGACTTATTCAGAACACCAATACCATTCCATTTCACATCCGGGTAACCTCTGTCTGGGAGGTTTTTTTTTCTCACTGAGAAAGAGATTATTTCAAAGTCCTCACTAAGTAACTTATATCTTGCAATTGTTCTATCACTCCATCAATACTGACATGTCAGATAGATATAGACCACCCCCTTCGGGACCCAAAGCCACACGAGGGAAATTTCCAGGCGGCCCTGGTGACGGGAAAAATAGAGGTAATAATCACCATAGCAACAACAGTAATAGTAATAATAATAATGGTAATAACAAGCACAAACCTTTTGTTCCTACTGGACCCAAGAGGTATCAGGAAAGAGACAACTATAGGCCACTGGGAAGTGGTGATCAGAGAAAGGGTGGATTCAAACCTTCTCCTAGACCACCACCAAAGGGACCTTCTAGTTATAATAATAGTAATAATAACAATAATAATAATAATCATAAAAGGCCTGCTCCTCCTTCAGAGCCTAAAGGATATAGAAAAGATCATAATGATAACAAAAGGCAAAAATTTAATCATGGTGGAAATGATAGAATTCCCAGGGGCCCCAAATCAACTGCATCACCAAGACCTCCATTCAAAAGAGAACCAACCAAGTTGGCCAAGCATCAAATATACCTGATAAGAACGAAAAGAGATAGTGAAGTTTATCAAAGAGCTCAACAAGTAGGGGAAGGAACCTACGGTAAAGTTTATAAAGCTAAAAACGTTATAACTGAAGATTTTGTAGCATTGAAAAAATTACGGTTAGAAAGTGAACGAGAAGGATTCCCTATTACAGCTATAAGAGAAATTAAATTATTACAATCATTTGATCATCCTAATGTCATTGGTCTATTAGAAATGATGGTTGAACAAAGTCAAATATTTATGATATTTGATTATATGGATCATGATTTAACAGGATTATTAACTCATCCTGAATTAAATTTAACTGAGAGTCACAGAAAATTTATTTTTAAACAATTAATGGAAGGTCTTGAATATTTGCATAAAAAACAAATAATACATCGGGATATAAAAGGGTCCAATATTTTGTTAGATAATATAGGACGATTAAAGATAGCTGATTTTGGATTGGCCAGAACTATGAAAATCTTAAAAGATGGAGAAAGTCCTGATTATACTAATAGAGTCATAACAATATGGTATAGACCACCCGAATTGTTGTTGGGATCTACTGATTATGGTAGAGAAATTGATATTTGGGGGGTTGGATGTCTTTTAATTGAATTGTATTCAAAAATGGCGATTTTCCGAGGATTTGATGAAGTTGGTCAATTAAATAAAATTTTTAATATCATGGGTACACCAACTATTGAAGAATGGCCACAAATTCAAAATTTACCCTGGTTTGAAATGTTAAAACCAAAAATCAATAAAGTTAGTGAATTTTCAAAACAATACAAGCCATTAATGACAGAACAAAGTTTTAGTTTAGCTGAAAATTTATTAAGATTGAATCCTCATAAAAGATTTACCGCTACTGAAGCATTAACCCATCCTTATTTCACACAAGGACCAATGCCAGAACCATTATATTTCTTAAAAGAAATGAAAGGAGAATGGCATGAGTTTGAAACGAAAAAGAGAAGAAGAAAAGAGAGAAAGAGATTACAAGATGAAAAGGAAAGAGAGAAAGAAAAGGAGAAAGAAAAGCACAAACCTGAAGTACATCAAGATCACGAAAGACCTGAATCAGAAGCACCACAAACAGAAAGACCTGAATCGGAAGCACCACAAACAGAAAGACCTGACTCGGAAAGACCTGACTCAGAAAGACCTGACTCAGAAAGACCTGACGCTCAACATGATCAAGAAAAATCATTACCAAGTGATGGACAATTACCACCTTCTGTTACAAGTTAAGCTAATTTATTCAAGTCTTTAAAAAGTCTTGTTGGTTAACATAATATAAATGAGTGATTGAACAATTTTTTATTATTTTAGTAATTTTTTTTTTTTTTTTTTTTTTATTTGTATATAATAGTATGTGTATTTATAGTGCAATATAAAAAAGATTTATTTTATTTGTAGTAAGAGATAACTAATTTGCGAAAGTTGCAAAATGAGATCAGTGAAGATACCAAAATAATATAAAAATAAAAAAAAATTAAAAATAAAAAAAATAAAAAAAATAAAAAAAATTTAAATAAACTAAATAAACTAAACTAAAATAAAATAAAATAAATCAAATAATCATTAATAACATTAGCAATAATACAAAATAACAGCAAATTTAATCCATCGAAACTAGTTCAATCTAAAAGACTTTCCACATTAAAAAACCTTCAAAAGTTAAAATACTAAATTCCATCATGATTTAGAGAAAAATAGCGCAAATCAAAGCTGTGAAGACCAAGAGAAATGTGTCGACTTCACTATGGTTATGTTGCGCTTATGCGTTATTTTGTTCTCTGCTCCGATTTTGCACGGTTAAGCCATGGTTTTGAGGTCTCGCCTATAGCAATCTACACAAAGGAAGGAGGAATACTTTCTACTTTAAGAAACCCTAAGCATGACTAAGCCAACTTAAGAACAAAAATAAGGGCTACTTGGACTTGGTTATTAAGCCAATAACTATCCTCGCATTTTTACCTTTTAATGTATGCGACGCTTCTTAATGGTTACGTGAAACTAAGGTCGGGATTAAGTACCGAAAATGGAATTCATGACTTAGCGATAAGTCATTACATTTTCTATTATTTATTTACGACCGCATGAACCCCACTATGTTGAAATGGGTCATGATGACATGCCCAAACCGTATATAAGCAGGATATTCCGTCAATGAGCGCATTAGACTTTTTTTTTTCCCTTCTCTCTTTATTGTTCTTTACTTGTATTTACTCGGTACTGAGAGTTTTCAAGGGCTTGAGACTTATTGCGACTTGAGTATATTGCTTCAATTTGTCCTGAAACTAAAATTGCCGTACCTTTAGATTATCTTTGCCATTTACATTATTGGTTAAATAAATAAACAATACCACGTCTTGATTAAGGAATTCCATTGACATTTAATAAGAATAAACTTTCCGGCATTAAGCGGGTTACATTATATTTCCTTACGAATTCCTTTTAGCATAATCTCCTTTTTTTAATCGTCCTTTTATTCTGTTGGTCCCCTGGAATCATTGGCTCAAAAGGGAAATTGCGTTTTTTTTTTTTTTTTTTAAAACAAGGTGAAAAATTTTGTTTACTTGAAGGAAAAAAAAAAAAAAAAATCTCCTGAAATATATATATTTAAGTTCAATCCCAAGGAGAAGTAACAAAGATAACTTCATTAGTCAAAAAGACAAGAGGTCGATTGAAGATAGGAATAGACAATACGTCTCAAAAAATAGAAATAATAAAAGTATCACAATAATTGGGAATTGATAATATACCCAACCATTCGTCCCAAGTTGTAATCTAAAATCCGTTCCATAATCATTTTATTAATAATCAAATCAATTCCATAGTAATAAGTCAGAAATGGGGGGATGTGCATCAAAGTCACCACCTCCAACTAATCCTACCGTGGAGAATGGTAGTTCTTCGAAACGTCAAGAACAAAGGCAGGCCATAAGTAATAAGCCATCGACTCCAGCGAATAGCAATAGCAGAAATAATAGTACTGGAAACAATAATCAAAATGAATCGTCTGAATCATCTAATGACGATTCTACTGGATATAATGAAAAAGCCAATGATTCTCCTTTAGCAACTACAAGTGATAAAGAGGTTAAAGTATTACTTTTAGGTTCAGGAGAAAGCGGTAAATCAACTATTGTTAAACAAATGAAAATTTTACACCAAAATGGGTATTCTAAAGAAGAATTACTTGAATATAAACCATTCGTTTATAAAAATGTCATGGATTGTATTAAAAGTGTTATAAATGCTATAATTGATTTACAACCTACTTTAATTAAAAAGAGTGATGATGACTCTAATTCAACCCAAACTGATTCTAATTCTAATGAAATGTCCATAACGCCTAAGAATAAAGTTCTAGATTATAATGATTTAAATGAAATACTTGATTATGAGATTAATATTAATTCTGATGATGATTTTAATGTTTCCATTGCCCAAAAAATTTCTAAAATTTATAATATTGCCGAAGTTCAAGAATTTATAAAATACCAACAAGGTCATTTTTATTTAATTGATTCCACTCATTACTTTTTATCTGATATTTTAAGAATAGCTAAACCTAATTATATTCCTAATTTAAATGATGTTTTGAGAACTCGTAAGAAAACGTCTGGTATTTATGATTTCCGGTTTCAAATGGGATCAGGTTTAAATATTCATATGTTTGATGTTGGTGGTCAAAGATCAGAAAGAAAGAAATGGATTCATTGTTTTGATAATGTTACTTTAATTATCTTTTGTATCGCCTTATCAGAATATGATCAAGTACTACTAGAAGAAAATAGTCAGAATCGTCTAGACGAGTCATTGACTTTATTTGACTCTGTGGTAAACTCAAGATGGTTTGCTAGAACCTCCATTGTTTTATTTTTAAATAAAATTGATGTTTTTGCTGAAAAATTACCTTATTCTCCTTTGGAAGACTATTTTCCAGATTATAATGGAGGTAACAATATTAATAAAGCTGCCAAATATATTTTATGGAAATTTACTCAAGTTAATAGATCAGGTTTGAATATTTTCCCTCATGTCACACAAGCCACAGACACTTCCAATATAGAATTGGTTTTTGCTGCTGTGAAAGAAACCATTTTAGAGAATTCTTTGAAAGATAGTGGTTTATTGTAATAAACTAGAATATTTTAAGAAACCCAAAAAGAAAAAAAAAATCAAAAAATCAAAAAATCAAAACGTTGTAAATTATCCCAATTTAGTTCTCTTCAGTTAAATTATTATTTTCATTTTGAATTAATCTGGTATTATATATACATTTGATAAACATTTCATTTTTTTTCCTTTCAAAAATATTGGTTAGAGGAAATCAATAAGAGTAAGACTAAAAAACACCTAGAAAACCAAAAGAAAAGTTTAAAGGAAAGCAGAAGAGTGTCGAATAACATAAACTGAACAATTTCTTCAAATTAATTAATTAAAATATCATGAAAGGACTGAAGTTTAGTTCAGAATAAAAGAAGATCTTTTTTAAAAAAAAGAAGAAAAAAATAAAAAAAAAAAAAAAAATCGAGATAGCTTTGAGTATGACTATTGTACATTATTAGTTTAACTATACATGTGAATAAACAGAATATCTATGCAGAAGGATTTTCTTCACTTTTTCTAACATAATGAAGGTTATAATTAGCTTTACCTCTTCCACCTCTTCCTCTTCCTCTTCCTCTACTTGCACCTCTAGAGTGACCTCTTCCACGATAATTTTCCTTTCCTCTTGAAGAATATCTACCACCTGTCTTATTCCCTTCTGTTATTGCATCTTTCTGAAGAGCTTCACCTTTAGCTTCAAAATCTTTAGCATCATTATTATTTTGTGTTCCATGAATATTTTCTTTAGTATCATTCTGTTCATGGTTTTCATTATTAACATTTTCATTCTTGATTATGTCAGAATTTTCTTTGGAAAATGTTTGTTCTTGTTCTTGTCTTTGTTCTTTCTCTTCACTGTTTTCACTATTTTGAATTGACTTCTTACTTTCATTTTTGGATCTGTTTCCTTGATTATTAGATGCCTTAGAAGTCGACGTCTTCTTATTAGACAATGTTTTTGAAAGCCCTTTGGTACTATTTTCTATAGCTTGTGTTACTTTTGCATCACTATCTAATTTAGGCTTCCATTCTTCTGTTGAAGTATCATCACCATTTTCACCCTTTTTGTGATTTTCCTTGTTACGTGAACCTCTTTTATGTGATTTATGTCCACGAGTAAAAGTATTGCTTTTATTAGACTTTTCTTTAGGAACATAAGGCCTTTTACTCAATTCATCAAAATGTCTTTTGAAGTTTGGTCTCTCTTCATTCTTCATAGAATCTCCATCATTTTGTATTTCAGAACCTTCTTGATTATTATTAGTATTACTACTCTGAATTAGTGATTCATTATCATCTTGTTTTCCGGAATCAGACAGCAACTCTAGACCTTTCAATGATGAGCTAATTTTTTCATAACCAACATCATTTGAATTAGATCTATTCTTTTTATTATGTCTTTGATTATGTCTTTCTTGCTTTGGCTTCCGGTTAATTTTCGTCTTGACCACACTTGGAGTCTCCTGAGATCCATTACTTTGTTGAATTTCTTTATTTTGGTCTTCTAAAAACTGCTTTGGTTTCTCATCATTCTCGGAATGTTTAATTTCAACTTCATTAATTTCATTATCATTAGCTTGAGATTTTAAGCTATCATCTTCTTTGGTAGTCAAGTTGGTTTCTTGAGATGGATGCTTTTTCTTCAAAATAACAGGTTTAAAAACCGTAGGTTTAGGAGAATTCTTCTTCAGTTTAGAAATATCTTCATCTGGCTTGGCACTCAATAATTCAGCAAGGCTTCGTTTATCATCATGCTTATAAGTATTTTCTGGAAGTGGAGCAGGCATTAAATTAGTATCTGATGGAGAACCATGTTTATTGTCAGCTACCGGTGATCTTTTCAAAAGATGCACAGAATGCTTTTCAGGAGACAGTTTATTAAAATGATGAGAATCTTCAACTGGTTTCAAATCAGGATTACCCAAAGTCCTTACAGTAGTATGATTAATATTAATTAATTTTTTATCAATCTCATGTTGTTTTGAAACGACATCAACAGGTTTAGCAGCACCAAAAGGATTTGGCTTTGGTTTACTTAAAGGTGGAGATTCTTGATGAGGAGTACGGGAATTATCATACGGATGATGACGACTTTCACCACCATGATATAAAGCAGAATTATTATTTCTATGAGGAGACAGTTGTGGCTGATAATGTGGTTGGTTCTGATTAGATTGATGATGAGGATGGATTTTACCAGAAATAAAATCTTGTTGAATTTGTTGAATTTGATCATAATGGGTTTGATTGAAACTCATACAATTTTGAAAATCATTGAAATCAGCCAATTCAATAGCAATTCTTCTTCCGGGTTTATAGTATAGATCTTGCCACTTAAGAACTTTAGATAAATCTTGAAAAGATTCCAATTCTGCAAATGCCACTTTTTTAATGATATTGGTTTCTAAGATATTGGAAACAGGATCAATTACGATTTTAAATTTAACAAAGGTGGTGTACCGACTTCTAAATAAATCCTCAATAAAAAAATCATCGGCAGTGACGGGAAGACTTAATAATTTAACTATATATGGAGGACCATTATCTTGATGTAATGATTGACGATAATTCCCATCGTGAAATCTACCCGATGATCCCATATCAGAGCCTCTAACACCACCAAATCCACCAGGTCCACCGGCGAATTTATTTCTTTCAATAGGAACCGATATAGAAGATAAATCTATATCATCATCAGCCCAAGATCCACCGAGTGCTAAAAAGGTAAAAGTTAGTATACTAAATCAGGGATAGTAACAGAAATTGTTGATGCATAAGTAAACATATATGGATATGAGACGATCATCTTAAGGACTCATAGTGATAAGTTCCACAATAATAATAACAAAAAAAAAAAAAAAGTATTGTTCCACATTCTGTTACTTTCATATCTTTTATGTCATCAAATTCTAAATCTTTACTTACTTTGATCGGTGAAGAACTCTTGTAAGGACATCTTCTTAGGAGGAACTTCAAAATTTGTTAGTATACTCATTCAATTATAGTCAAACATCATCAATTGAGTTGATTTTATATCTCTCCCTATGTGTACATACCCATATTCTACTGCACGCAATAAAGCTATAGTTTAATCAATTGGTTAACAAACAGTGTTGATGTGTAACAAATTGCACTCTGACGTTTATTATTTTGTACGATGACGATGTTTTAAGCTCGAAGGAGAGAAAAAAAAAAATCCTAAGCAGAGGGTCGTGCCACAATCATAAAAAAATATTGTAAAATATAATATAATACAATACAAGAGAATAAAATAAAACAACTTTATTGATATAAACCTATAACTTTTTTTTCGAAGCAATTATTTAAAACTATAAATCAGAGTATTTATCGTAGGTGTTTCTCCAATTAGCAAAGAAACCTCTGAAGAATTTGGTACCTAAACCAACATCTTTGGAGCCAGTAGTAGCTCTAATTGAATGCATTGATAATTGAGCGATACCTAAATCAATGGTTCTAGCGCCAGTTTGTAAAGAAATCAAAGGACCAATTGAACCACCAGATCTAGAATCATTTCTTATTTGAAAGTATTGAAGCTTATCATCATTTAATTTGGCCAAGTCTTCCATCAAAGCTATTCCGGTAGAATCGGTTGCGAAATGACCATTGGGATCAACAGCTATAGTGATACCTTTATTAGGTACTGGTTTATGATGTTCAAGGTAATATTGAGTAAAGTTTGGATTAACTAAGTGGTTAACATCGGCAGATAAGATAATACTATTAGCATAGGCTAAGGATTCATTGGCTTCGATACTAGAATCATCAGCAAAGGCAGATGTAGACAATAATCGTTTAACGGTAGATTCAAGTAAACCCCCTCTAATACCGGTTCTAGAACCAGAACCAACTTCTTCGTGATCAAAGAGTCCAACCATAGAGAAGGAGTCAGAAGATAACAAATTGGCATTACTAGCTTCAATAAGAGCACTAATAGCAGCAAATGAACAAATTCTATCATCGATTCTAGGGGCAAAGAGAAACTCTTCATCCAACCCACCAAAAGTTCCCTTTTGTACATCAAATAATTGTAAGTCTATTTGATTAATGTCCTTAACAGGAACCCCAGAGATCTTGGATATAAACCGTAAAAGTTTCAAGCTATGCATGCCAAACAAAGGACAAGATTTTTCATCATCAGTAGCTGGATCCTCTTCTTTACTAGAGAATCCCACCACAGGAACAGCTTGAGTTTCCTTATTGAAAGGACCTTGAGAAGGAGTACCAAAATGAGGAGCTAAAGTAGGAATACGGGCAATTGGTTGAGGAGTAGAATCAACTAATTTTTGAGTTACACATCCGTTAGAGTCTTTAAACAACAATCTTCCCCCAATCCCCAAATCTCTATCCCACCAGGGGTCACCCAAAGAACCAGCGTAATTAGCAACCCCTAATAAATCATAACCATCAACTTTCGACTTGATAGAATTGGGTTTCAACAACACAGTCAATGAATCAATATGAGATCCAATAATAGCAATTCCTTTTGCTGGTGTCCAATCTTTACCAACATTGAACACAATAATTGACGACCCATTTCTAATAGTAAAGTACTTCCCTGGAGTTACATCTTTCCAGGATGCTTTTTCAGAAATATACTTAAATCCATTGGCGGTTAACTTTTCTGAAAAGTATTGTACCACATGATAAATAGTTGGACATTTATAAGTGAATTCAATGTACTCTTCAGCAATTGACTTATAGTAATCGTCACCATTGATAACTGGAGGAGAACTAACACCAGTCAGTTTAGATTCTTGTCTTGTGACTTCTAATTTATCTAATGTGTCTTTTAAAGACTTTATCATCAGTTCTAATTCACTCATTGTAGAATGCTTATAAATATTTAATCGGGAGAGAGAGAGAGATACTCCTTTTTATAGCCTTGCAAGATTACGGCAGCTGGCTATTTCACTTGTGCGATAACGTATCTATTAATATACAGTATAAAATGACTGCGAAAAAAGGTAAAGGAAGCGATAATGAATTATAGTATCAATGTTAAGTCAAAGCATTGGCTTGATGAAGTGTTGTATTGTTAAAATGTTGTATTGTTAAAGTGTTGTATTGTTAAAGTGTATTTTTAAAGTATAGTGTTTTGAGGTCTATGGTCTTTTTGCAGCAAATGTGGCAGCGACAATTAAAGGAAATACAACAGTAGCATCAGCATAGATTTTGATTTGTTTAGCATCAGATTTAATTTTCCCCCAAGAAATGGCTTCATCAGGTCTGGCACCAGCATCGGATCCATCAAATTCTTGTCCGGTATTAATATATACAGCGTAGTCAGCACCATTTCTCATTAAGCAGGCATTACATATATGATGTTTTATCAAACCACCACCTAAAATAATCATCCCGGCGCGAGTAGCTTCCATAGAAAGGGAGTTGATTCTTCTGATATCATTAACAATATCTAATCTTAATTGTTGAGGACTCGATTTAAAAGTGTGGAAAAATAACATATCACCAATGGAACCATCAGTTAAAGCAGGACAGAACACTGGGATTTGGTTTTTGTGGGCCCAATATAACACTGAAGATTCGTCATTGATTTCTTTACCTAATCTATCAATAAACTTAGATGGGGTCAAAATCAGAGCATCGGCATCAAGTCCGGCTTCACCGGCTTTGGAATGGGCTTCTTGTTGTTCTTCTAACATTTTGTCTAAAATAGGAACCATCCATTCTTCAAATTTACAATAGTTATCATTTGGAACCAAGAGATTCCCAATTCTATTCATTCCTTGATCTCTTAATCCTTTTCCTGGTAATGTAAAGTCTCCAACGTATGTTGGTGCTAAACACTTGATAATATCCTCTTCAATCCCACCAGCAGTTGAAACAATACCAGTGACCATTTTATGTTGAACTAAATATCTTAAGGTATCTCTTAATCCAGAACTGATTAAATTTGACGTGTACCCTAAAAACACTGTAGTCTTTTGATATCCTTCACTATCAAACTCTCCCTTTATTTCATGATCTTCCAACTCTGACTTATGTTTACCTCTCCATTGATTCATATCATTTATAATATCACAAGCTTGTCCCACAGAAGTACCTTGAAATCCCATATTCTTCATTGAAGCTGTTAAGTCTGGTGCTGTCATATTATAGGCACTATCCTTGGAATAATCTATTCCTGATACCTCAACAAAGGATTCAGGAACAGGAATCGACTGTTTAAGCACAGCATCAGAAGCCAAACCGGGAATTTTGGGGTTATCACTCATTGTAATCGTAGCGAAATTTTTTTTTTTTTTTTTTTCGTTCTTCTTTTTTTCTTTCCTTCTTTTAAATCTACGAAAAATGAGATGATGTGAGAAAAGGTGAGTAATCGAAGATACACGATAATGGTACTTATAATGATATATTATTACTACTTAAATGACTATACTCTTTCTTTGACTTGAGGCTCCCATGCTTGATATTTAGGCTTGGCAGTGTTGTAAGTGACAAAAGCACCTCTAGTACCAGTCAAATTAGGCAACCGTGGATTGGGTTTAAAATCTCTAAGAGCTCTTTGATCTTCAGGTAATTTGTTTGGAGGAGTATTGGTACCATAACCTAACCAATAATGCCAACCGGGTTCAACTTTGGAAATATCAATACTCATAAATGTATCATTATATTCGACCCATCTGGTTCTTAAATGGATTTCTTCTGGCACATCAGTTTCATAGTATTTGTTACCATAATCATCAGTTCCCACGTATACACCTCTTTTGGTATCGTTAAGAAATGCTATTTGCCATGCAGCTCTCCTTATTCCAGAACTATATATGTTTTTAATAGTACGGACTATTGATGTAGACATGTTTTATTGATTATGTGAGGATAAGTTTTTTTGACCAACGTTGATTGGAAGAAGTGAGAATGAATTTGTGACGTGCACACCAATGAGAATAGTGTGAGTGAGAGTTAGAGTTAGTGCTAGTGCTAGTACTACTACTACTGCTAGTACTACTAGTACTACTACTACTGCTAGTACTACTAGTACTACTACTACTGCTAGTACTACTACTACTGCTACCACCTCCACCACTTCCATCTCTACCATAATCAATATACATAAACGGATCTATAAAAATCAGTCCTCTTCATCTATTAAAGAAAAGTTAACAACCAAACCAATGGTTCCAGAATTTAAACCATCATAACCTCCATATTTAATTACCCAATTGAAGTTATTTAAGTGTTCATTAGCATAATTAGAAACATTGATATCAAAAGTATTGTTATTATAAGTTGGCAAACTTACAGAATATTGGGAATCTCTTAATTTAATGAAATTGGTATCAAACTTTAATTTATAACTATTGGTTTCTAAAAATGTGAAATTTTCACAATTTGATAATTTATTGAAAAATTTCTTTCGATCTAATGATAATTTAGGAATTTTTAAAATATTATCAAAATTACTATTCAAATTCTCGGGTAATTTTTTCTTACTAGTATCAGTTTTACTATATTTGAAAGGTATTGAATCATTAATACCTAAATATGTACAACTGTTTAAAATTGGTCCATAAAGATAAGGTTTATCACTATAAATATCTCCCTTAACAGTACTATTGATAAACCAATTGAAAAACTTTAACCCTGCTGTTAATAATGTTACTGGAACATGATCCTTAATTGGTGTGGTAAAATCATTTCCAAATATAAAATCACTCCCACCAATAACAAATTTGGGTCTAAAACTAACTTCAAATGATAAATTAGATTCATTGGTTTCGGTCTCTTTAGCTGCAGTAAAGGATTCTCCATTTAAATACTTCCTATCACCACTATTATATAAACTGTTTCCTTTATGTTTTTGACTACCATCAAAATTCTTAATATTGATTATCAATTCAAAAGTTCCAATTTCTGATTCTATTTTTATTGGAATTAACGTGTTAACGGGTACTACTTGAAATCCATCATTATAGTTATTGGAGGCTTTGATTAATAATCTTTTTGTCATTCTGTGATGGTGGGATTTCCAATGGATTCGTTAAATTGTTTGTTATTTTTCAATTATGTTCTAGTGGGTTTGGTGGTGGTTTCTTTTTTATCTGTCACTTTTAATTTACGATTGTTGCCTTTATTATATTTACGAAATCGCGGGATGAAGAAAGTTGGAGAAATAAATAAAATACTAACATTAATGAACAAAACATATCATAAGCACATATATATATTCTTTTCTTTTCTTCTTAAAGTTTTAAGAGTTTTTAAACTCACTCACTACTTTACATTACGGTATTTACATTATATACCAAAGCCATTAATTTTTTTTACTGTTTGCCGATTTTTCAATCAAACTAGTAACATCACTAGCATTGATAACAACTCCTCTTTCACTACACTTTGCCTTCACCTTCAACTCACTACATAATCCATCAATATCAATATCAGTATATCTTGGATGGGATGTTATTCTATCCCATATTTCTGAACATTTATAAGTTTGATCAGGAGCAGGAACAACGTCGTCATCATCATTATTACTATTGGAGATTTCTTGGACTTTGTTTTGGTCCTGTTGAAATGGTTCTGAGGATTTAAGGAAATCATTAACATTAAAATCAGTAGTATTATTTTGATCTTTCAAAGGATCATAAGCTGATTCTTCATTTACCAAATTATCAAGTTTAGAATCATCATTTTCATTAAAAGCTAAGTTAACGTCAAAATTATTGTCATTAAGGAAGGATAATGGATCATTATTTTCATTTTTCTTTGATAAATCAAAATTAAACCCCGATTGATCATTATTAAAAAAGTCGTCATTAAAGAAATTAGTATTATTATAATCAGTATTTTCACCATTTTCATTAAGATAGTTCGGAGAATTAAATAAATTAGAAAATGGTGATTTAGCATTATAATACTCAAAATCCTTTTGATCTCTTTTAGCTTTAGGAATAGGTGATTGTTTAGTACCACAAGCTTCATTCAAAGTACTACAGAAAGGATCTGATTGTTCTTCGAATTTACCTCTTTCATTAGGAGAATTTATTATATTATCATTTAACGGAGAAGTAGAGCTTGAAGACCCAGAAACCAAATCGGGGATTTGATTAGAAGAATTATTACTATTCAATGGGATACGATTAATGGAATTATCTCCACCTTTAGCATTATCATTAGAACTCAATTCAGTATCAGGACTATAATCAATTGAACTATTAGAATTGGATCTTAAATCGGAAAAATCAGATGAATCACTGGATTTTACTTGATGATTGGATTTATCAAAACTAGGTACATGTCCCTTAGTATTAGGATTACTTAATTTACCAACACTAGTGGGTAGATTCAACTCAATATCCAGTAAATCATTATTACCTCTATATTTCAATAATTCATTCTTCAACATATTAACTTGAGCTCTTAAAAAATCCGATTCTGAATTGGCCTTATTAGTTTCATCTTCTAAAGATTGAACTTTATCTTCTAAATCCTTCATTCTCTTTTCTTTTCTCTCTCTATAGGCTCTTTGTGCAGCCCTATTTTGTGCAGTTCTTTTAGATTTAGGCAGTGAATCCGTGGGCTTTCTACCTGCTCCTTTATGAACCCTTTTCCCATCAATAATAGTGGTTTCAGATGGCGACTCTGACTCCTCAAGGAAATCTGAAAAATGTCTCTTAGTATCAGCCATAGTAATTTATAAATTCACCAATTTCAATTATACTTCAACTCTAAAACAATTTGGTTAGAGAGAAAAGGATAGATATAATATAATTTTTTTTTTTAAATGTTACTTGCTACTTTTTTTTTTTAAAAAAAAACGTAATTTTAGTTGTTATATATAGTGATTACTAATTGTAATAGAAAAGAAATTAATATTAGGCTTTTGTGTAAAATTGAGCCGTGGTGTCCCAATGAGGCAACCCCGGTTCCTTTGCTTTACCGATCGTGTTCACCGAACATTCCTATCATCATGTAATCTGATAGGATAATAAAACAATAGCGATCTTCTTATCTATTGACTCATCCGAAGTTAATATCTATAGACTCTGAGCCTAGACCTTTTACTATATAGAGAGTTAGAATGAAGATGAGCCAGCGTTTCCGGTAACTCCGAGGTTGAGGATGCGGTTGAGATTGAGGTCCTTGGGCGGATAGAAAGAGAGAGAGAGAAAGAGAGAGAAAAAGAGAGAGAGAGGGAGAGGGAGGGAACATCCTGCATATATCACTGGGATCTTATAGCGCGATGGCTTATTATCTGTGGAACTTTAACCATGGAAGACTATGGAAAACAGATTGAAATTTTGCAAAAGACAAGAGGACTTTTACAATCAATTAACAATTCAACAGAGAATGTTTATAAAGACTTGGTTGGTATAAAGCAGAACAATGAATCAATGAAAGATACTACTGGGAATTCTGTTTCTATTATTAAGAATATGGAGGACAGTGATGAAGATTGAGTATTGAATGTGTATGTTGTAGATTAGTATATATTTTTTGTACCCATTATTTGCTTGTGTACATTTACTTGTATTATTTACTTGTGTACATTTACTTGTATTATTTACTTGTGTACATTTACTTGTATTATTTACTTGTATACATTATTTACATGAGTGGTTGTTTCAGCAATGGTATTATTTTGCACCAGTGGAAACTTTGGGGAAATAATTATTATATCCTTTAGTTATAATCAATTTACCATCAGATTTATAATTGTTTAATTCCAACATGAACATTAAACAAGTTTTAGTCAATGAATCTACCCAAGACTTATACCCTGGATGAGTGATTTTTTCTGACACTAGAGTCAAATTATTTTTAATGAGTTTAAAATTATCTTTTAATTTTTCAATGGAAACTTTAGATTTAATTGAATTTAAATATTGATTAAATGTCAATTGTCTTGGAACTCCTACTGATTCAAAAGATTTAAATCTTAATTTAAATAATTTTTCAAATGATAAATAGAATTTATTAGGTAAAGTTTTCACGTCAATAATATTATCTTGATGAAGAATTAATAAATATTGACAAATATTTTCAATAATTAAATTTAAATTAGAATAATATTCAATTAATAATTCATTTTGATTAATTATCTTCATCAATGATTGTTTTTTAAAATCACTTAATTGTTTGTTTTTTTGTTTCTTCTTTCTTAATTGACTTAACTTATATTTGTTAGTCAAAATTATTCTACTAGATACATGATCTATTAGAACCTTAATTAAATATGATGAATACCAATAGATTAAATAAATTTCATAATCTTTATATAATTCCAATTCAAACCCACTTAATAAATATTCAATCATTAAACTTAATTTATTATAATAAATAAATGATGTTAATGGTAATCCTAATTCATCACTTTCAGTGAATTTATCATTTATCTTGAATAATTCCCAAAGTTTAAGTTCAAAACTTTCACAATTAACTTGTAATGAATCCCAAAGTAATATATTCTTATTCATTAATTGTCTTTGTCTACACTTATTATTCCCATTGATAATTAAACTTTGGTAATTCCCAACGTCAATATCTCTTAATAGTCTATTCAATTCATCTTCCATAATTTCCATTTTATCACTGGGTAAATTCCAAGTTCGATTTAAAATATTGGAATTAAAACAATTCAAATTTTCCATCAATTTGATTGTCATTGAGCTAAGACTGTATTCCAGCCCCATTATTGTTTGATCATCTCTAATTAAAAATAATTGAAATGATCCTCGGGTGAGAACATTAAACCCATCAACTTTAGTTCTAATATCATAATACAAATAATTATTGAAATCTTCAGTATCTTTTAAATTTGATGATTTTTCAAAGAAATTCTTTATTTGAACAAAAATTAATTCATATTGTTTTAATGCTTTATCATTATCAATCATATAAATTTCCCCTGGAATATTTCGATTATCTAAATTAATTTGAATGGATTTAGATATTGACCCATTTGGTACATTAAAATCATCATAATTATAACTTTGTATAGTTTTAGCGTTTGTAGCTCCTTCATTTAACATTTGAATAATATTCTTACAATTTAAATCATTAACATCTCGAAATAAATTAATAGGAATACTAAATATAATTGGGAGTTCATTTAAATTAAGAGCGAGTCTTAAATGTGATATTATCAATGCCTTATTACGTAAATTCAGACCTTTACACCACTCAATAGCTCTATTCAATTCTAATAAAATATCATCAGATAATATTTCACTTAGAAAATTCAAATCCATAGCTCTAGTAATTAAATCTTCTTCTTCATATAACACATTCAATCCAATAGTAATACAAATTCCAATGAATTTACTTATACCAATAATAAAACTCCGTAATACCTTATGAGTAAGCTGATATTCCAACGTAGTTTCATCATATTTCCCTCCGGTGAATTGTAATGTATGGATGATTTCTTTATTTAATGAATAGGTATAATTCTCAACAATATTTTGAACATACCTACAACTTAAAACCGTCAATGGTAATGATGAATTATCCAACCATGAGCTGAAAAGTCTGAGAACTTTGTTCATTATCCCACACAATTCATCTTCATCAATTGGTTTACAACAATCAAAATGAATTTCATCTTCGGTTAATGGTATTAAACCTGTGTCTAACTTGGGATTATTGATTTCAATAGCTCGAGTTCCTTCTAATAGATCAAATAATGGCGATTGAACAACTTTGTTATCTTTAATATGTTTAAGTGACAGAAATACATCTTCCGTGATATCTACACAATCATTTAATGGGGTTTCTCCATCAAATATCATGCTTTGTAACGGGCCAAATGAGTTTCAATTATGTGAAAAATTTGGTGTATCTCTCAATAATCCACGACTTAAAATTCTCACCAAAAGACTAAATAAAAAAAAAAAAAAAAGCGTTTTTTTCAGGTACAAAAAATGGCTGCAATTAACACAACTTTTCATTACAAAAGAGTTTTACGTATGAGTATGCATTAATGTTATATAGTTATTAAAGGTATTTTAATCTTTTGCTGATGGGTTTCCTTCTTTATTTTCTTTATTATGTTCTTCGTCATTTTCTTCATTATTTTCTTCATTCTTTTCTAAATCTTTCTTCTTATTTTTTCTTTTTAAGAATGAGAAACCAACATAATAAATGAACACCTTGAAAGCACGAGTAGGAAAATACTTAACTACCCAATAATTAGGAATAATTCTAATAACCAAACCAGCGGGGATAGATATAAACCCACATAAAATAGACGTAGCCCACATTCTCCCAGGAAGTCTACTAATAGAAAAGGCAGCACCACCAACAAACATAATCAAAACTTGAATAGCACAAATAAGAAGAGTTATAGCAAGGAAATACCAATTTCTGAATAAGTGTTGGAAGAAATTCAAATTGTAAGCAGTTAATCTACCTCTGATAGTCTTAATATCAGAAGCTTCATCTAATTTCCTGGTAACAACTAATTTCCAAACTTGTAACCAAACAAAGGTATTAAATGTCATGGAATCTAAGGTATTGGCTTCATCACCAGTGATATCTCTATTACCAAAGAATAATCTTTTACCAGCAAAATGTAAAATAAAGGTTACAGTTAATTGGGTTATTGATTGTCCCAATATCATTTTCCACATAGAAACAGAAATTAATGGTTCAGTTCTACCGGCAGGTTTATTTTTCAAGAATGATTCATCAGGTTTATCAGTAGCCAAAGCTAAAGCAGCTAAGGTATCCATAATTAAATTGACCCACAATAATTGGACAGCTGTTAATACTGAATGTCCGTCATTAGATGCTACAGCCGATACAAATGTTAACAAAACAGCGGTAATGTTAACGGTTAATTGAAATTGGATAAATTTTTTAATGGAAGTAGCAACAGTTCTACCCCATTTAATAGCTTGAACAATATCAGTAAAGTCATCTGTCATTAAAATAATATCTGAAGCTTCTCTTGCAACTTCGGTACCACTTATACCCATAGAAAAACCAATATCGGCTAATTTCAAAGCTGAAGCATCATTAGTTCCATCACCAGTAACTGCAACAACTTCACCAGCATTTCTTAATGTTTCTACAAGAAGTCTTTTATCTTCAGGACTTGATCTAGCCATTACTTTTAACCGTGGAACAATTTCTGTTCTCTCTCTAGGTGATAACTTTCTAAACTCGGGTCCTTCCATACAAGCATATTCATTGTCTAAATCTTCGGGAGTTAATATATAACAACCTTGAGAAATAGCTTTAGCTGTTCTGATATTATCACCAGTAACCATTCTAGGAGTCACACCGGCACCTTTGCAAGCAATGACAGCTTCAGGGACCCCTTCTTTCAACGGATCTTGAATCCCGACAATCATATCTAAAGTTAAAGTTCTGTTTTCTTCATCAAATGCATCAAGAACTACTAATTTATCAGGATCTGCTTCTTCAGAATTTGATTCTTTAGCAAACTCTTTTGGTGGCCATTGACTAATATCGGTGAAATCTTTATGACCTAATCCAATAGCTCTCAAAGCTTCATTAGCGAATTCATCGATTTTATATAAAACAGCATCTCTATCATCTCTAGTCATTTTAACGAGTTGATTATTTTCATCATACTTATAATTACAAGCTTTGAAAATTAATTCAGCAGCACCTTTAAAATAAAATCTATAACCATTATCAATTTTCATAATGATTCCTGACCATTTTCTTGAACTTTCAAATGGAATGACTTGAACAATATCATCTTCATTGCTCTTTCTTAATTCATCAAGAGATTTTTCATCAAACATATTAAATTTAGTTTTAGCTAATAATAATAATGCTGATTCAGTTTTATTTCCAATATAAGGATCTGAAATTGCACTGTACTTAACAGTTTTTCTTAATTTTTCCTCTTCAGTTTCAATACGGAACAATCTGTTAAAAAAAGATTTCTTAGTTGGTTTAGTTTTCATCATACCAGCTAATTCTTCATCATAACTTTGGTTATTAAATGCAGTTGAATTCAATGTAACATTGGTTAAGAAAAACACTTTCAATTCTTCAGCAAGTTGAGGAACGATATCCAAAGAAGTTGGGGAGTATTTGTTGGAAACCATATCATTAAATTCTAAACCATTATTAAAATAACCCTTAACTACCCTCATTCTATTTTCAGTTAAAGTTCCAGTCTTATCAGAACAAACAGCAGTAGCACCACCCATAGTTTCACAAGACTTTAAAACTCTAACCAAGTTACCATTATGAGCCATTCTAGTAGTAGCAAAGGCTAAAGCCAATGTAACAGCTAAAGGTAAACCTTCAGGAACAGCAACAACAATGACAGTGATTGCAGTAATTAAAATATCTAAAAACCGTTTACCCTTTTCAGGAGATGCTAAATCAGCATAAGGGCCTTTAGAAATATGAACACAAAATCTAATAAATAAAACAACAAATAAAAGTAAAGCAGCTAAAAACCCATACTTTGAAATACCTTCAGCTAAATTATCTAATCTAGCGGTTAAGGGAGTGACTTCATTCTCATGGTTTAAACTTAACATGGTTCTACCGTGCATGGAATTAACTCCTACAGCGGTAACCATAGCGTTACCTAAACCAGACATAATTTTAGCCCCCGAGATCAAATAAGGATCTTTGAATTTAATGGTGTTTGAACCAATATCTTCATTATCATGACCATTTTCTGAATAAAATTTAAGTGATTCATGAGCCGGTCTCTTTTTAATAGTATCGGATTCACCGGTTATTGCCGATTCATCACACTCAACTTCACCATTAACTAAAATAGCATCAGCAGGGATAATATCACCAGTTTGAAGATTGATGATATCCCCTACTAACAAATCATAAACAGAAATCATGGTCTGAACCCCATTTCTAATGACAATTAATTCACGATCTTCCTTTTTGGCATTTAATTTAGCAAATTGTCTTTCTTTTTGAAAATCATTAGCTGCTCCTACCAACACCACAATTACTACAGCAACAATAATAGCAACCCCTTCAACCCAATCCAATTTAGGGATTTTGTTACCAGCTTCATCATATCTAGCTTTAGTACCAAAAGTTTCATATAAACCTAAAGCTAAAGAAACAGCTGCCGCCACCGTCAATAAGATTAATACCTTATCTTTCATGGCTTCCCAACATAATTGGAAAAAATTCTTGGTTGATTTATCAGGGAGCTTATTGGCACCAAAATGCTTTATTCTATAATTTTTATCATCAACATCATTATCATTAATACCTTGGGTTATATTAGTATTTAAGTTATGGGATAATTCATTAATACCACCGAGTTCAACCAACTTCCTGAGTGACTTGGGATCATGCAATTCCTGTAACTGGCTGGGATTAGTGGTATATGTTCCAGTATTCAAAGGAGTGGCAGAATTGACACTATCTATATCAGATGAGTCTGGCCGTTGTTGTGACATGGACAATCTTTTTTTTTTTTTAAAAGGAAAAAAAAATATTTGGTAATAGTTTATAAGTTATAATCTATTGGTCCAAATGATGAAATACTTTACAATATCTTCTCCATATATTCAAAATGAAACACACAATAACAAAAAAAAAAGAAAAGAAAAAAAATAAAACAGTTGTTAATTCGATTCAATAGTACTTAATCACAAATACTTCAAGTTTTTCACGTTAATAATTAAATTATAACAATTTCCTCAACAAAGTTATCTTATTATCTATTAGGATATATATTGAATTTTAACTCTAATAGTGAGGATGAGGCTGTGTTGCAAAAAAGTTTTCTTTTTCGTACCAAATAGGCAAATGGCTTCAAAAAAAAATGAGCCAAGGGTAGAGATAGCCTCAATTTAGCCCGATATTATTGGATGACATGACGGAGATAGACTCCAGTTTCTGTCCTCTGATTATATGGCTTAATATGTTAGACATGAATTTTCCATTGTAGATGTTAGTGAGAGGGAATAACAATAGGAATAGAGAGAAATTATTATTTTCTATAGTGACAGGCACTGCATAATGAGAAATGGTACAGAGATCCTCCCGAACTGCCATTATTATTAACGAGGCTATTCCATGACCAAGGTCAAGATCAAGGTCAAAGTCAAGGTTAAGGCCAAGAGTTAATGACAAAAACAAAAGTATATGATACAGGGAGGACTAACCATTAGTGCCACCAATAATATATAAAATGGGGGCTATAGTTTATATTTTTCTGGGTAGATTTATCTCTGGGCGTGGAGATTAAAGTATAAGGTTATCGAAGTTTGGCGAATAGTTAAGAATCCACGCCCTATAGATACAAAGAATAAATGGAATTAATGATTTATGGGGTTGGACTTTCTTGTTATCATTATGCAGTTGATTCAGCCTGTTGACTATGGTTATGGTTATGGTTATGATGCCTCTGCTGCTGGACCTGCCTATTGTGATAGTTGCACTCTCGTATATATTCGAGGTTTAGTGGGCGGTCTTCACGGCGCGTTTCAGGTTGGGTTTCCTGGTGGAATGTAGGTTTAGCATGTGGAGGGCGATCCGGTAAGCATATTATAGTTGACACTAAGATCCATGACTCTTCTTTTTGTCGTATAAATCAAAGTTTTACTAAGTTCTTCATTGAATTTTTCCCCGTTAGCTATGGGTTAAATATGAGAGAAATTCTCTACGATCGCGCCCTGCTGGCCAAACGGTTAAGGCATCCGCCTCCTAAGCGGAAGACTCCGGGTTCGAGTCCCGGGTAGGGTTTTTTTTTATGTTTTTCTTTTTTGTCTTTTGTCTTTCTATTATCTCTCTTACACTCTAATATTACACTCTAATATCTATTCATTCACTCATTCATTCATCATTATTATATTTCTATGTACTTTTTTTACTTAAAACCCGAAATCAAAAGAACTCATATCAGGCTCTTCAAATGCTGCCACTGGTGGTTTTATTAATCCATTGTTCTCTTCTTTAGCTTCTGGTTCTCTAACATCCTTCTTACCCGATGACTGGTAAAATTGATATTCCTTCAATAAAATTACTGCAATAATATCACATCCCATTTTGGTATAGATAGAAGTGGCTGTGACTAAAAATTGAAATTCATGATTAATATGACTTTCAACATGCTTAAATTTTAACTGATTAAACAATGTGAAAACAGCAGGATCATTATTTAAAATGTCTTTACCAGAATTTTTCACCACCATATTAGGTGATGAAATCAAATCGGTTTTGCCTATAACCTCTCTAGGGGGTCTAATTAATGCTTCCACTGATAATGCTTTCATATTTAATTCCCAAAGAATATAACTCGTAACCCAACTATCACCTTTTTGAACTGCTTCCACCAATAAACTACTAGTAAACAATTTTTGTGGGTCATACGGTTGCCGTCTGCTATGACAATATAACTTCAACACAATTAATGCTAATTGGAAATCTTGCACTTTATTAACCAATATGTTACAACAATCAAGGATGTTATCTGATAATAAAAAGAAATATGCTGCATCAATATACCTATGTTGTCCTAATAACACATAAGCATTCTTTAAAGCGGCAGTTCTCCATCTTTTCTCTTTAAAATCATTACTTAAGAATTTAACCATTTTACCCTTTTCTTTGTGATTAACGATTTTCCATAATCCTAATAACACTTGTTTCCTGTTTAATGTTAAATATATCAATGAAATTAACCCCGAAGGATCTCTAGTGTCACTAAATTGACTCTTGATAATTTGCTCAATAATTTCCAATAATTTGTCATTATTGACCCAGTATACCAATCCTAAACTTTTCACCAATGTCAAGTCATATTTGTAGCCATAACTTTCATCTACAATATTCATTAACAAATCCTTATGAACACTATGTAGAGCAAACATGATATCTCTCATATGCAAGGCAGTTTGTTTGGTCGATTGTTGAAATAACTTGAATCCTACTAAAAATTTAGTTCCATTTTCATCTAACAAATTATAATACGAATTTAAAAACTTGCCAATATTTATAAATGATGTCAATGTGATTTGTTGATGTCTGGTCAATAATGGTAATGATATCTTCGTCAATCTTTCTGACAAAAGATTAATAAGATTATCATTAAAACTATTGAAGATATCCACAGACTCTGAACTAAATAGTTCATTCTTTTTTTCTTCCAGCTCATTTTCAAAATAGATCAAATCTAAAATATCAATACCTAAATTCCAATTTATCGGCTTATTACTTCTAATAATCTGGAAAAGTTTTACTATTATCCTTTTCACAAGATCAAACTTGTTAATGTATAACAACTGAATTAAGAATTGAGGATGATATATAGGCAAAGGTCCATTTAAAATTTTCACCATATTACTCAAATCAATAAATGTATCCTTGAAACTTTCATCATTAACATATCCACTAATAAGTTCTTTAATAGTCGTGTTCATGAAGTTACTAGAAGAGCCCCCTATCTCAACCCATCTATCATCTATGAAAAATTGATTCCCACTACCTATAACAAGATATCCTCCATTAAGCCAAATTGAGTCTCCAATTTCATGGGAAGTATAGTCACTAATATCAATCTTTTTAACATTAGTATATGTTGGGATATTATTTGTGTAATCATACCTTAGTTCTGAATATAATAAGACTACTCTCAGGAATCCTATCGACAAGACTGTATTGCTTGTGGAGTACTGAGGAGATTCTATCAAACACCAATCAATATCTTTAATGGGATTATTGAATGTCTCTTCGTACTCCAAAATATTGGCTTTCAAATCCCATATGTATACCTTAAATCCTGATTCATCAACTACGGCTAATTTGTTTATGGTAAAAGAACCAACAATCTTACTACAGTTTCTTATGTTGGTTTCAAGATTGAACATTTCCACCCATATTAAACCATTATTCTCTTGTTTCACTTTGAAAATTCTATACTTTCCATGATCATCAATCAATGATAATATTCCATCATCATTACTATCTGATTCAATTTTGACTAATTTATGAAAGCTTAATATTGGCAAATGTTCAATATTAATCTTTCTCATTTCTATTTTCAAATGTCCATTGTAAATCTTAAGAGTCCATGCCTTAATCAATTTCGATTCGTAAATTATTATTAGGTAAAATTGTTTATAATCTGTATGGGAAACCGCCTTGGTTAAAGCGAATACTTGAGGAATTTGGTGCAATACTTTTTCTGACCTTAATAATTCTCCCGGTTTATCATCATTTTTATTACTATCACAATCCCATAAACAAAGGTTGGAATGGGTATCGACTGTGAGAACTAAATGATGACGTTTCCCTTTCCTTGTTGACTCTATATCATTGATAATAGCTGCGTCAATTATATAATTGCTTTCATCAGGATCGGATTTAGTTAAATCAATTCTAAACCTCTTAGTTATAGACTTGTGAGATACTTTAGAGATTTTAAACTCGATGGGTTCCCAAATATAATTATATTTGGCAAAGTTCAGAGTCGATAATAGTAAATTTCCTTGACCAGAATAAGAATTGGATTTGATTAGTCTTTTGATGGATTTTTCATGACCTTGAAATTTATTTAACAATTCAGTTCCTATATTGCTAGTACCAGGAGCTAATAATTTACGGAAATCCAATGAATTTAATTTTAAAGTATTTTTGACCCTATTGTGGATTACTATTGACAATAGGTTCTCTGATTCAGTTAAAAATGTAGTCTTTGGTATAATAACTGGAGTAACCGATTGCAGAAATTTATAGGACTTTAAATCTGACAAAGTTGGATTATCAAAAGGTTTTACATCCACAGTCAGGAACCCAAATTGGTTAAATTTCATAAGTGTATTATCAATCCTTTCAAATTTAATTGAATTAGGAGGAATAGAAGAAATGTTCATGATCAGAAAAATGGCCACTCGACCAGATTCACTGATTGCAAGTAAAAGATCCACATTATCGAATCGTTTATCTCTAAAATAATTGACCAAATCAGACTCTGGTAAGTCATGAAGATTTTTGAATAGTGCCTTGATAAGGTAATAATTATCGATAACCATGATTGAAACAAGCTTTTCATCGTAAAAGCATTGGCTTAAGTCCAATTCACCCCAACATTTAATTGAGTTATGTCCATTAGATTCATAAGTTGACCACACTCTGAAAACCTGATTGTTGGTAAAGGAAAATAATGTGTTCGTATCGCTGGTGGAAGCGGCATCTATATAATTTCTAATATTCTTGATGTTAGCCATATAGCTGTCTAATTTATTAATTGATTCATTATAAACCCGGAATCTCCATCTAAAATCAACAACAAAATCATTTTTGGGATGTTGCAAATAACAAAGTTCAAACATGGTGTTTTCATTGTCATAAGTAATTCTTGACCAAACTTTTAAAAGGCGATCTACTTGACTATACTTGGCAACTATTTTATTGGCGTTATAAGTGATCTTCACCGTTGATACTGGTAAAGGTTGTCTCTGATGCCACCTTCGGAGAAAATTAAGTTGACCATACTCTTCATATATCCAGAAAAGCGAAATGCAATTATTACTTGCCACCACTAATTCCTGTTCAAGAGGGGCCCATTGTAAACATGATAAAGTCTCATAATCATCATCATTTTTGACATCATTTATGCTATTCACATCAATAGTTAATGCTTCCGTCCATTGCGGTTTAGACATATATTCATTCAAAGGCTTGAATATATGGATCTTACTATTAATAGTAATAGCAATATATGCTGTGATGTTATTAAAGTCAACAGAAGTAGGATCCGATTCCAAATAAAGGGTTTGAAGATGTTGAAAGGTCTCACCATTCTTGGATGTTATGGCGGAAATTATCAAATTATTACCTGACCCATATACAATGACGTAATGGTTTTTCCATCGACCATGCAGAACTGAAGTTTCTGTTCCATTGACCTCCCCAGGCACAAAATTAACTGTCATTAACGAATGATGATAAGTGTAGAAGTAAGAGGAATTTGATCGCGAGAAAAAAGTTGGAAACCACACTATAAAGGCACTTTAAAGGCTGCAAAAAAAGAAGTGAGAGAAGAGAGAAACAAGAACCGAGAACCGAGAACCGAAATCATTTATAATAAAAGAATAAAGTAATTGATTAATTAATAATAATAATAATAATAATAAAACTATAAATATAATATTTAACACGTTAGAATTGAAGTTGAGATGAAATGGTAACAGAAAATGAAACCCCTTTTAACTATTCACAAGACAAAATCAGAGATCAGCAGGAACAGGAGATTTAACTGATTTCAATTCATTTTCATCCAATAAATCAACCATATTGTCTTCTTCCAAGGTAGTGTGGTCACTGATTCTGAAAAAGATTAAAGGAAATCCAACAGCTAAAGATCCCAAAATAAGACCCCAAGATGAACCAAACATAGCCATGTAACTAACTTTATGGGAATCTAAACTCCACATAATAATAGCCCCAGCAGATTGAACCCCTTTATACATACCACCATATAAGGCCATTGTTTTTGGGTTATTAGATAAAGCCCCTAAGATCCAGAAAATATAAGTTTGGAAAATAGCATCGAAAATCCCGTAGAAGATATAAAGAACTACTGGACCACCATAAGCACTGTCAGTGAAATCAAGTAATGCAATTTTACCACTAGTCATATCATCTCTGGTGTATTCAGCTTGGAATCTGTAACCACCACCCCAAATAACAAAGGAAATAAAAACGACAAATGCATAACCAATTCTGGCTCTAGTTGATCTTTTAAATTTTTTCATATCTAAAACAAGACCAACAAAACCAGCACCCACCATTTGAGATAACCAATATAATAAAGAATTCAAAGATCTAGTTCTAACATTGAATCTAGCTAAATTAACACCATTGAAATGGTAAGTATAGAACCAATTAGAAGCAAAAAACATGGGGAAAAGTAATAAAATTATAGGTTGTTTCTTAATAACTTCAAAAACACCAAAGATTTCTTCTTTCCAATGCATATTACGTTGATTCATAACTTTGGTACCATCATCTCTATAAACTTTATTCATTGGTAATAAAGTTAAAGCAATACAAACACCACAGAACATTAAAATGATAAAGGCAATAAAAGTCCCATCATTAACCGAAGATCCTTCATTACCGAGGTTATTGGCTAAAGGAACAATAGAACCAATAACACCCCCTAAGTTAAAAATAACCCAAAAGATCATAATCCCAGTACCTTTTCTACTTTCTGAAGGATAAGACATCATCAAAGTGGTTTGGGCTGCCCATAAACAACCAGCACATACCCCTAAGAAAGCCCCAGCAAATATAACAAACCCCTTATTTCTATTATGAAGGAAACTTAATAAAGAACCAGAGTAAATCATATAACCAATACCACCAAAGGCTAAACAAAGTTTTGGTCCAACGACATTAACAATACTACCAGCAAAGAACCCTACAGCACAGAATGTACAGTATAAGGCAACATTAGCATGATCAGCTGTAGTAACATCATCAATAGCAGCACCAATCCCAGTTAAAGCATTAAACATACCTGGCAACATAAACACACAAAACGCCAACATCACGGTTTGAATCATCCCATTGGAATATTGTGGTAAAAAGGGAATATATCTTTTATCGTACCATTTACCAGAAGCAGCTATTTCTTCTGCTGAATGTTGATGTTGTTCTAAATGAGTTTCTTCATTGATGCCTACATTTTTTTCAACATGATCAGATGATCCTTGACTGGTGTTGATTTCAATGTTAGCATTAGACTTTTCTTCTACTGACATGGTGAATAAAACAACGTTCGTAGAATAAAAATTTAACTTAGATATAAATGTTTTACGAGAAACGAAAAAAACTAAAAAAACTAAAAAAAAAAAAAATCAAAAAAAAAATCTACCCCGAAATCTGTCTCATATATATACAACAGAATTTATCTTATCGTGGAAACTAAACTGTCGTAAGAAATCAGAGGTTTTTATCAATCGATTTTAGGTTACAATAAATGGGGCATTTTCCTGTATGTAGTCTGGATGTAAGCATGTTACATTTTATTCTGCGATAACGTGAATTTTCACTGAGGGTGATGTCGTCTGTATACCAGGTGTAACGAAAAATTTATTTGTCAAATACATGTTATCTCGGTGCCAATCCTTAGATATGCAATGCGCCGTTCATATCTGAAGAGAGAAAGAGAGAAAGAGAGAAAGAGAGAGAGAGAAAAAAAAAATCGTAACAAGTGACACATGAAATACATTGAGGTTGGAGTAGTGGATGTGTATCTTGTATATAGACATGATTGATGATGTTGCTGTCACTGTCGCTGTCGCTGGTCTCGTTCTCCTCATTTCGGACCAAAATGCCTCATAAAGTCACTTTTTCAATTAAACTTATCTCCATAATTGTTGAAATTTTCTTATTTTGTGTTAATTTAAGTGCCTTATAGTAAAGATGTAACCTCAAATTATTCAACTTGGTTCCATTTTTTCTTATGTGCGAGATCCAAAACAGGAAGGTTTCAGCAGATCTCAAGTTACATTGAGGGTGACACTTTGTAAGAGAATGATAGAAAGGTTGTGTTTGTGTAGTGTTTGTGTAGTGTTTGTGTTGTATTGAATGTATATTGCATATATATATATATATTTATATATCATTTTGTGTTATATATTTATCTAATGTGTGTGATATATCTCTATCTTTCTATCTCATTCCTCTGCTCTACTCCTCCACCCCTCTACCAATACTAACTATCTCATCCACTAAGTTATCTACTATGGCATCCGTCAATATAGGCGAATTAAAAACTACTCTAAAAAACTCCCCTTTACTGCTATCACTTGGATTAGGTGAAAAATCTACCAAATACTTCCCTTGTTTGTGTAATTCTCGTGACACATACCGGGTTACATCAGTGTAATCTTGTTTGTTATATGTAGGAGGTTTATAGTAAAAACATACTTGTAAACACTGAGGATCATTAATTACCAATTCAAACCCTTCATGGTCACTAATTCGCTTGACAAAATACTCAACAATGTTAAAGGCATGATTGACTCGAGCTTCAAATCCTTTACTACCAAAATATAACCATCCTAAATAGAACTTAAACGCATCAGCTCTTCTACCACATCCCATGGTTCCATCAGCCAAGTCAAAGTTTTCCATGTCTTCATCTCCACTTTCACGTCCATGGAATAAGTATGGTGCTGATAATGACATTGATTTTTGAAAGTTCCCCACATGTGGTACTAACAAAAACGAACAAGTATTAGGAATCCCTAACATCTTATGAGGATTGACTGTGATGGAATCACTGAATTTACTCCCATTAAGTTTGTATTTGTGTTTTTCGGAAAATATAATGTTACCTCCCCAAGATCCATCAATATGAAACCAAATATCATGTTGTTTAGCCAATTGAGAGATTTGTTCAAATGGATCATAAGAGCCAAAAACTGTAGTTCCTGCTGTTGCATTAATATAAAGTGGAGTAAACCCTTGCAGCTTTGATGTTTCTATTGTTTGTTTTAAACTGTCCATATTCATTGATCCATCGTTATTAACATCAACTTTAAATACATTCTTGGAACCTAATCCTAACAAAATAGCTGCTTTTTCCACGGAATAATGACAATGCTTTGATGTATAAACAGCAAACTTATAATTAGCATTTCCATTGTCTTTGGTATCCGGGAACTTTAATGCTCTAGCCATTTGTAAAGAAGTAATATTAGACCATGATCCCCCACTAAATGTCAATCCTCCACACGTATCTTGATCATTTTCAAAAAACTTTTGTGCATAACTCTTTCCAACTTTATTCTCTAATACTGATAACACTGGTGACACCGTATATACATGAGAATTAGTATTCAAGATTGATAATATAATATCCGATATCACCCCAATAGGATTATTAGACGCATACAATTTATCTAAAAATCCGGGATTCCAAGTATTAACCGAGTACTTTAATACTTTATCCAAAAATATCGATAAACTGGTTTTATCTCCCTTAATTCCTTCAACTAATGAATCTTGTTGTTCAAACTGCAGCTTAAGAAATTGAGGTGAATGATATTTTCCTAAAGAATCGCCTTCATATTTGTCACTATTGAAATCTGATTTTTCTATGAATTCAAGGATTTTTGGCTTTACTAAATCTAATAATTGGTCTAATTCTTCGGCTCGGTTTACCTCTAAATCACTGGTTATAGTCATGATTTCTTTATAATTGCAAAAGTATGAATAATGTAAAACTTTTCGCAATTTGATTTATATTTAGTCATTCGGCACGTGATTACATCCTCTGGTAAGGAATACTATAATAACTTTAGTGTTTAAGAAGTACCATTAAAAGTACTATTAAATATATCATTGAGTTATTGGTAGCTTTAAAAGCATCTAAAAACTGTAAAAATAACTACTATTAGAAAGGTAATTTATCTAGTAATAGCTGTAAAAGGGTATTACTACTACAACTACTACAACTACTACAACTACTACTATTCAACAGGTTATTGATCTGGTAATACCTTTAAAACAGATTTCTTTCCAGTTTACTCTTATATTTACAGGTCTATTTACAATTAATTGTTGTCTTCTCTTCCTTGTCTTGATAAATTCTTATTCAACATGTCTAATTTCTTCATTTCTTCTTGAGGATTGAAGTTACCACTAGATAAGTTATCGTAAACTTCATCATACTTTCCTGTGGATAATGGAGCATTCCCTCTCATCCTTTTAGACATATCAAAATACCCATTTTTACATTCCATATACGTCATGAAATTAGCAATACAGAGCTCTGGTAAATCTTTCTTTAGCTCTGGTTTAGTCAAACAATCTTTGGGAGTGTTTCTTTCAAGTAAAACACATGGTGATCTTTGTAAACATACAGCAAGGGCTTTCTTTTGATCTTTGCAACTGGTTTGAGTTAGTACTAAATGTCTAACAGACAATACTTCGGGGAAAGTAAAGTAGGAAAAGAAACCGAAAGAAAAGCAATAAAAAACAACTAAAAAAAAAACAATAAAAACAACAATAAAAAAACTCATTAATATTAAAATCCACTCCTTAAATCCTTTCCCTCTTCTTTCCCCAAACTTAATCTCGCCATTACATCACTTCTCCTTTGTACATACCTTCCTCCCATAACAAAAGTTTAGATTGTGGAAAAGTTTCCTCCCGCGAATATATACCATAATAACCTCATCGCTTTAACTAAACTCCACCTATTTGGAAATGATAACAGATGATGAAAGTTTGTACTTGTACAATCTTACATTGAAACCGCCTACTCTGTATATCTCAAGCATAGTAGGGCAGTTTTTAGGGGAGAAGAAATCTCAAGAATTGGTGGTGGTTACTTGTACTGGAATTGAACTATGGAGACCTGATAATGATAGTGGTAAATTGTATAAGGTCACTCATCAAAATGCATTTGGAATTATACAATCTATTGATAAACTAAGATTAGTGGGGACTATAAAAGACCTTCTTGTGATAACTTCTGATTCCGGGAAGTTGGTGGTGTGTGAATTCAATGGTAATATGGAAAAGTTTGTTCCTTTAATCCAAGAACCTCACTCTAAGAATGGATTACGAAGAATAACTCCTGGGGAATATTTGAATATAGATCCCCAAAATCGATGTATTTTTCTAGGGGCAATTGAAAGAAATAAATTGATTTATAAAGTTCTGACTGATGAACAAGGTAAATTGGTGTTATCATCACCTTTAGAAGCATCTAATAAACTGTTATTGACTCTCAATACCTGTGCTTTAGATACTGAGTTTGAAAATCCTATATTTGCTGCTATAGAAATTGATTATAGTGATTTTGAAGCCGGTGGTGTTCAATTTGATGAACAGGAAACTCCATTGTTGTTGAATTACTATGAATTCGATCAAGGTTTAAATCATATAATAAAAAGATCTTCTCCCAATACTGTTCCTGCTTCATCCAATTTACTTATTCCCCTTCCTGGTCATATTGGAGGACTTTTGATTTGTGGTCATGGTTTTATAATCTATGAGAATCCCAATCTGAACCAACACAAAAGACTATTTTTACCCATTCCAAAGAGACAGCATACTACGTCATCTTACCTTGTAAACTACGTCATACACCGGTTAAAGAAGAATAACTTCTTTATACTAGCACAAACCCAATTTGGGGATTTACTTAAGATCACTGTGGATCATGATAATGAGTCTCAAACTATAAACGCTTTAACCATTAAGTACTTTGATACTATTGCCTTATCAACCAGTTTGAACATATTCAAAAGCGGGTTTTTGTATGCCAACGTCACCAATAATAGTAAATTATATTACCAATTTGAGAGTCTTGGTGAAGAAGAGGATGAAACTACTCTTTATTCTTCTGACTTTTCTAGTTTGGATTCCGTGTTGACGTTTAAAAACACCTTCGTATCTCATGATTATAAGAATCTAGCGTTGATGCATGTAATAGATTCTTTAGATCCTATTATTGATAGTCAATTGATTGAAACCGTATCTTCAAATTCCCCTGATCCTATTAGACAGTTAGTAACGTTGGGTTCCCATTCATATCTAAAAACATTGACTCATGGAATTCCTTCTAATACTGTTGTATCATCACCTTTACCTATTGTCCCAAGTCTGATTCATACTTGTAGACTCTTTGAGGATTCTACTAATGATGAATATTTGGTGATATCATCAATAAAAAGCTCCCAAACCCTCATATTGTCAATTGGTGAAGTGGTTGAAGAAGTCAATGAATCTAAATTTGTGGTGGATCAACCTACGCTAGCTGTTCAACAAGTTGGTAAAGCTTCCGTTGTACAGATTTATTCTAGTGGTATTAGACATGTAACACATACAAAAGGTGAAGATGATATCGAAAGAAAAACTACTGATTGGTATCCTCCTGCTGGAATTGATATCGTTGAAGCTAGTACCAATAATCTGCAGGTTATAATAGGACTCAGTAATAGAGAAATTTGCTATTTCGAAGTCGATTCTGTAGATGATCAGTTAATTGAGTACCAAGAAAGATTAGAGTTATCAAGTGCAATCAATTCTTTAGCAATTTCATCATCGTTCTTGAACAAATCACACACTAAATCTTCATTTGCTGTAATTGGATGTAGTGACGAAACCATACAGGTGATTTCTTTACAGCAACATAATTGTTTAGAAATCTTGGCTTTACAAGCATTATCTGCCAATAGTTGTTCTATTGTTATGTTACCCTCAGATTCATCAACTATAGTTCACATTGGTATGACAAATGGGTTATATGTGAGATCAGTGATTGATGAAATATCAGGAAAGTTATCTGATACTCGAACAAAGTATTTGGGATCAAAACCAGTTAAATTATCTACAATTGGGTTACCTCAACTTGATAAAAGTGCTGTTTTAGCTATTTCTTCAAGACCTTGGATCGGTTATCACTATCAGGGAACATTTAAAATCTCTCCATTAAATGACTTAAATATAATCACAGGTGCATCTTTTTATTCTGAAGATATTGGTGGTGAAGGAATAGTTGCTTGTGATGATAGTGATTTGATTATTTTCACTATCGGCAACTCCGAAGAGGATGAAACATTCAACATTAATAATGAGTTCATTATTAATAGCATAAAGTTGCGTTATACTCCAAAACTGATGATCTTTTATGAAACCAATGATAACAAAACCAACACCAGAACTATATTTACCCTGCAAACAGAATATGGCATTACATCTGCATTCCCTAATGATGCATTTGAAACCGAAACCCACGTAAATGGTAAAGCCTCGGAACCTAATAAGGAAAGTTCTTGGGCTTCATGTATTCAAGCAATTAACTTTGATGACCAGAAAATAACCCAATCATTAGAGTTTCTGAATAATGAAAGCATAAATTCTATGTGTACAGTTAGTTTCAAATCAAATCCCAATGTAACTTATTTGGTGGTAGGAACAACTAAAGATCAAGTGTTTTTCCCCAACAAAAATGGCTCTAGTTACTTATATTGTTTCCAAATCAAAGACAAAGAACTAGAATTCATCCATAAGACAGAGGTTGATAAAAAACCATTAGCTATGACTGAATTTAAGGGGAAAGTTTTAGTTGCCATGGAGAACTATATTAGGTTATATGATTTGGGAACTAAGCAATTATTAAGAAAGACTTCCAGTCATATTGATTACTTAAGGTTCATTGTTAAGGTTTGTTATATGGGGAAAAATAGAGTGGTTGTTGGAGATTCCAATAATTCGACTGTTTTCATTAGATATGATTCTGATTCCAACACATTTCATGCATTTTCTGATGATAGTCTTCTGAGACAAGTGACTTCAGTAACAAAACTTGATTATAATACAATAGTGGGAGGTGATAAGTTTGGTAATGTCTTTGTCAATAGATTGGCATCAGATATTTCTGAAAAATCAGATCATGATTGGAATTTATTAAAGCATCAAGATTCTTATTTGAATGCTTCAAGTACAAGATTAAAATCGGTTTCTGAATTCTATTTACAAGATATTCCTACTTCATTTATGAAGGGAAGTCTTATAATTGGGGGTAAAGAAAGTATAGTTTATACTGGATTACAAGGTACCATAGGTATCTTGTCACCATTATTAACTAAAAAGGAAATTGAATTCTTCCTGAATTTAGAAATAGAAATTAGAGGTTATTATGATTTTAACTTTGATGACTTCGATAATAAGAATAAAGGTTATAATCTTTTAGGGAAAGATCATTCCAAGTTCAGAGGTTATTATAATCCTGTTAGAAATGTAATTGATGGTGATTTGGTTGAGACTTTCTTTGATATAAATATGGCTGCAAAAATTAAGATATCCAATAAATTTAATCAAAGTCCAAAAGAAATAGAAAAACGAATTAACGACTTAAGAGAAAGAACAGCTTTTTAAATTGGAAACTAATTGTATTATAATACATACATAAATATATATATATATATATATATATGTAATGACTAATTGGTTAGTATGATGTATATTACATTTAAAAAGAAGACATCAATAACAAAAATAATAAAAACTAGTTGATCGTTGATAATAAGGGGAATTTTAATACAGCATGAGAATTAAATAAAGCTTCTTCATTATTTACAATGATATCTTATTTTTAAAACAAAAAATAATAATAATTCCTTCTTTTATTTCATTGTTCTTTTTTCTTTTTCTTTTTCTTTTTTTTTTTTATATGTTTTTTTATTATTATTATTATTATTGTCAGAAGAAATTTTTTTGAATCTTTGGTAGACATTTGGTAATTTGCACTTTATTGTAATTTTAGCTTCCAAGCTAAGCAGATTCAGTAGAAGCTCTCTTTCCATGCAAACCTTCATTCTTATCATTAGACCTTAATGGAGATAAGTTTTTCTTATCAGAATCATTCATTAACTTCCTGTTTAAAGTAGGACTTCCTTCACCATTCAGTTCATCACTGCCTTTTCTCATTGGAGTTTGACCATTTGGAGTACTGAATTGAACAAAGTTCCAAAATGCCGGAGAAGATTGGTTAGTATTGAGTCCAGTGGGTATACCTAACTTATTACCCATGGACTTAGAACCTCTTTCAGGAGTAAAAGCTTCAAGCTGAGAAACTTTCTTCGGACTGGCAAATCCTAAGGCCAAGTCAGATGTAGTATTGGTTTGCATACTAGCTACGTTAGAATTACCATCACTAGTATTATTGTTGTAAGAACTAGAATTGTTTAGTTCATTCATTGGTACATTATAAGAATTCAGACGAGAATGATTAGAAGGGGCAGATAATCCCACTGAATGAGAAGATGGTGGAGGGGGTAGATTGTAAAGATTACTTCCATTGACTTTGGGTAATTTAGGAGTGTTTGAGCCAGCGATATCATTTAAATGTCTTATAGGAGATGAAAAGCCATTATTTTTATTATGATTGGAATCAGGAAGATTAGACAAGTTTTGATTTTGTTGAGGAGGCATATTATACAATAATTGAGGAGGGGGGTTCTGTTGAGTTTGGGAGAAATCCATGGGCCTATTCGACATAAAACTATTATTATTATTGTTATTGTTATTGTTATTATTATGATTGGCCATGTTATTTTGCATTGGATAAAATTGTAATGAATTATTATCTTGGCCAGGATTGTAATGAATTGGTTGAGTGAATTTACCAAAAGAACTATTTCTTGAATGGGAAGACATTTCTTCCTTTAGATAATATTTGGAAGATTCTGGTAATCCTTGATGAGTAGCTAAATGCAATTGTAATTGTCTAGAAACAGAAGAACCTCTTCTTGCTTTCAGTAAGGAGCCATTACTGATTTTATTTAAAAATTCATCCTTATAACCTTCACTAATTTGCCATTTCATACCTTTACCAGGTTCATTGGGTCTTCTAGGAACTTTTTCGAAAGCTTTGTTTAATGATAAATTATGCCTAATAGAATTTTGCCAACCAGTTTTAGAATATTTATAATAAGCATAATGAGCAGCTATCCAATCATAAATCTCCGATAAAGACATAACTCCATCATCATTGGATAAAATGGCTTGAGTAATCATGGTAGCATAAGAATAAGGAGGTTTAATATCTTTGGCATCTTCTCTAGACAAATCTTGATCTAAATTACTTTGTAAAGAACTAGCAGAAAGTTGAGAAGGAGAATGATTCAAATGAGATTTTTCAAACATTTGAAAAGTTTTATTATTATGAGGAACCAAAGTATGATGTTGAGGGAAATAACTTAAAGGAGTAGATTTTTTGGCTTTATGATAATTAAGTTTATACCGGGATAAACATAAATCCATCATTCGTTTATCGATATTGGGAGCAGAGCCCGGTAATATAAACATCATTTGGGTTCCACCTATATCCAATATAGCACCAGAATGTAATGGAGTGGGAGAAGAATCAACAGAAACTTTATGACCATCAACCTTAGCCCCATTTCTTCCTAGAATTTTTAATTCCCAACATCTTAAATCGAGATTATACGTGATGGTGGCATGTTGACGAGATACCACTTTAGCTGGACCCAAATCAATGTCAATGATATTTTGATTACCTTGAGAACTTTGATGTCCCATATTAGTACTATTACCATTATTATCGGTATTTCTACCAATAGATATAGCCAATGATTTAACATAAAATGTCCAATTAGCCCCAGCAATCTTGGCATAAGCTTGGACTTCAGTCGCTATATTTTTTTCATTAGAATAATTCATGGCCACATTAGTTTTTTCTTCAGGACATTGTAATGATGATACCACTGCGTTGACTAAATCCATTGGATCATCAAAATTAGGTGAATCGCCATCATTATTAACTTCATTAATTCCACGTTTAGTGCCTGGAGTCGAGTTACCTGACATTATGGGATCTCACTGTGTTAGGCTTTAATAATGCAAATCGATCCTAATGATGCAATAAACCAAAACAAAAACAAAATAATAAAAATAAAGAAAAAAAATTACCTGTCTCACTATATCAACGGCAGAAAAAAAAAAAAAAAAAAAAAAAAAAAAAAAAAAAAAAAAAAAAAAAAAAAAAAAAAAAAAAAAAAAAAAAAAAAAAAAAAAAAAAAAAAAAAAAAGGCAGAAAAAACCCGTGTTTTTGACAAAAAAGAAAGGAAGTAAAAAAAAAAGTTCCTTCACTTCTGTTACAAACCGTAACTCACGATGTCACAATAGACAAATAGAAAACTCTGTTATTGTAAAGGACGATGATGAGATCCTGTAGATACCAATTCACCGGTAAAAGCTTTGACAATTGCGATGTACAAAGCGTAATTAAACCCTTAAGGTTTTGAGGATAAGCGAGTAATAAATATAAATATAAATATATGTATATATATATATGCAAATTTAAAACACGCTAAATTCAAAACCACCACCCTTTTTCACAGTAATTAACCTTTCAATGAACAGGAAAAAAGCCGTGCAATTCAATATATGAAGTGTATTTTATTTCCAACTATATAATAGGAGATTAATTGGAGTCACAAAACCAAAAGCAATTTAGATCTCTTGCTTATCACAATATGTTGATGAAATTTGTTCGACGCTTTTTTCCCTGTATTTTGCTTTCCTTCTGTTTGTTTACTAAGAGCGAAGAGTGAAAATTTTATTGTTGTTGTGTGCAGGAGGGGGAGAAAGAGAAGAGATTGAGAATGAGAGATCGAGAATGAGAGATCGAGAATGAGAGATTGAGAAGAACAAGAGAAATGTACTCTTTATGACTTGTATATTGTTTCACCTATACCCTACTCAGACACTATAGGAGTCTCATAGTTAATGGGGATTGTAAATGAATTAAACCCGATATCAAACCCACGAGCATCCAAGTTTTCTTTGGTTATTATATCTACATGAGAATCTTCTTCTTCTAACCGTCTCTGTTGAAGTACATCATCATCTATGATATCAAACTCGTCTTCTTTTTCTTCATATTCTATGTTTTCTTCAACTTCCACGAAATCTGGAGCCAAGGCACTCCATTTCTGAGGAAATTGAACTGACCAAAGGTAAATGACCCCATATTCTATTCCATTGGATCCAATCATACACTTTGAATAGTTCCATTTGACTTCGATCAATTCTTCACTACTTCCTTCTAGAATCTTTATCAATGTCCCCATTGATGTTTCCCACATATAAAGATCTTGTGATGATTGTTGTCCGAATGTTGATGCCACCAATAATTCCCCGTTGTGGTTGAAGGATACTGAATTCCATTGTAATCGGTTAACTACATCTTGATACTTATGCTCGATCTCGAATTCCCATTGACTAGGGTCGGTGTCGTTAACCAAATCAGGGATATTGACTTGTCTAATGACTCGATCTGAAGAATTAATGGCCAATTTCCTTCCATTGGGCAGAATCACCAATGATTTAATATTAGAATTGGTGAACTTTACAGAATGAATCAACTCTTGTGTTTCGGTTAAAAATATATTCACCCATCCCTTATTGGTCCCCGTGAATATATATTTGCCATCATTGGGGGTGAATATACTTACTAACGTCATGTGTCTATCTTTGGTTTTAGTACTGGAATCTCCTTCTGTTTGTTCTGCCTTAAGCTGTAATGGTAATGATTCTAATGAAACTATCTTTATATTATCTGCATCATTGGCATCAACAAATATGGGAATATCTTCAAACAATGCCGCTATAAATTTAAACGGGTCCTCGGGACTAAGATTCGCCTGCCATATAGGCCCATCACATTGTATTTGTCGTATAACCGCCGACTGGGAGTTCCCATGGTCGGCCTCACTATTGACTAAACTTAAGTCCCATAATTTACAACACCAGTCTTGTGACGCCGTCAACAAATACCTCCCACAACTCGACCAACTTATCGATGTCACCGGTCTACAATGACTATCCTTCTCCATATAAGCGATAATACTTCCATTACTGGATAAGTCATATATAACAATACTCCCATCACTTAATCCTGACGCCAAATAATCCCCTTTATAGTTAAAGTTAAATGTTACAGAGTGTCCATACTGTAGTGTATGACTAAGTGTCTCGGGATACTCTTTGGCCACAGCAAAAGGATCGAGAAGTGATAAGTTCATTATAGGTTGTTTTAATGTTTTATCGATTTTTCATGTCGCGTATTTTGTATATCTTTAAACTACACATCACATCAAACCATTATTACTACACCTTCGCTAACCCTGACATATACTTATGTATCTATCAGTGACATCTGGAACCGAGGAAAGTCCTTATCTATAAAGAAAAAGAAAAAAAAAAACCATGATTTTCCTAACATTCAATTGGTTTCAGCTTGTGGCGCTTATGTACTTTATGATTATTGTGAGTGGGAAAGGGTCCGGGTCGGCATCAGGGCTTATTCATTATTATTCTGAGGCTGGAAGTAGAAAATGTTTCTATAAGGATTTAGATCTGGGAAGCATGCTTGTTGGCAAATATAAAATGGAAATATTGGACCCCGAGACCGGAGAATATTATAATCCCCGAGACCGAATAAATACGGGGATTTTAATTGACGTGGAAGAAACCTTTGATTCTAATCATCGAGTAGTTCACCAAAAAGGGGCCTGTTCAGGTCAATTCACATTTAGTGCCATTGATTCAGGAGAACATCGGATTTGTTTAACGCCTCGGAGTTTTTTTAAAAAATGGCAGACTGGTGGTTCCAATGATCCTTACATTATTAAAGATCTGAAGTTTAAACAAGCGAGAATCCTGGTTGATTTTTCCATTACTGATGGTGCATTATTAGATTCTGGCCATTCTACTCACGTTCAATCTATAAATGATAGAATCACTCAACTTAATGATAAATTAATTGATATAAAACGAGAGCAAAAATTCATTCGGGAAAAGGAAGAGCAGTTTAGAGATTTATCAGAACTTACCTGTGATAGGGTATTTCGATGGCTGATAATTCAATTTGGGGCTTTATTTTTAACTTGCATTTACCAATTGTTTACCTTACAGAGATTCTTCGTCAAAGTTAAAGTTAGCTAGTTCTGATGTGAATGTTTCTCTTTGCATAGATATGTAGTCGTAGATATGTATTCATATATATATATATATATATATATCTGTATGTGTATTCGCGATGTTGTAATTATCACTCTTTCTCCACTATCACTTCACTTATGAATGACGATTCCACTTTACTAACTCCGAATAAATCGTCTACACCTTCTGCAATACGTTCTCCTTTGAGTGAGACTTCAAGTTTGTCCAATGTTTCTAGTCCTTTAAGAAAAGCCAAATTTGATGATCGTTCCCAAACGAGAATTGGTCTAGCTTTAAGATCTCATTCACAATCCAAAACTGTTAGTAGTGTCCCATCTTCTTTAAGTAGTGTCAATGGTAGTAATTATAATGATACCGACTCCAAAGTTATTCATTGGAATGAATCTCAATCGATAGCTTCCGTTATAAATTCTGGTGATTTTATCATTCGTTATGGAACTGTGACTTTCCTAGAACCCAGTTCTATATACATAGCTGTTGGTACCGATAACGGGTTTGTCGTTTTATTTAACTATCATCAGGATGTTGCTTTGGTATTAAGTCCTCACCAATTACATCATGATAATGGTTCTAATATCAATGGTTCCACTATCAATGATTCCACTACCAATGATTCCACTACCAATGATTCCAATAATAATGATCCTAATTCCCATCTGCATTCTCAACAATATATCAAAATTTCTTCCGTTACTAGTATAGCATTTTCATCTGATTTGACCTGTTTATGTGCTGGTTATATAAATGGGGACATTATCATGTGGGATTTGACAAATAAACCCTTTACTTATTCTCCTAAAACCATTGCTCCTTATTACATCATTCATCCAATTAACCTACAAGATAGATTTGTGCAGAATAAAGAGGGCCATCTACGTGATGTTTCAATAATAGTAGTAAGGTTTGTCATTGATCTGAATACTCAAATCATTTCTACTGATTCTTCTGGTTTAATATTTTATCATTATGGGTTTAAACGATTCCTAAATAAATATTTTAAATCTCAAAAACTTTTTGGTAAAAATGATGTCAATACCAATAATTTAGATCCTAGATCTCATATATATGATACTCAAGTTTTACCCATAGGTTCTTCTCATCAAATAACTGATTCTTTGGGTTTAGTCGCTGTTATAACTGGAAGTAAGGTGGTTGTTTTGTCTGTACTTTCTTTGAATGACTCTGCTAATTTGTGTATTAGAAATCATTATCAGAGTACCAAGCCAAAAGGTGATAATTCTATAGGCTGTATTAATTGGTATCCTTGCATGAAAATCGATAAAAATAGGGTAGAAAATGCTAAATTGGCGTATTCCTGGGGTAATTGCATCACCGTATTGCAACTTAATAATGATTCCTTTCCTCCCAACTTATTGGATGTTGTGGCCAATATAAAAGATAAGGATAAAGGAATTCCTAAATTACCAATAAGTAAATCATGTGAATACTTTCTAGATGATTCAGAAACAATAGTTTCTTTAGAATGGTTGTCCCATAATACTTTATGTGTATTTAGTAAGAGGGAATCGGCTATAAACTTGACTATATTCCATTATGTAAAAGAATCAAACAATATTGAAACCACATTGAAAGTCGTTGGAAGGGAAGGACTTCCTATAAATGATGTTTTATCTTTAAGAATACCTTCATCGTACAATGATAAAATGTTATCCTTTAAAAATTCAATTAAAGTAATAAAAAATAAATTTTTTTTACTACTGAATCCTAATAGTCATAGATCTCTTATTCATATTGGATCTCCTGTTGGTTGGGCCGATAATTTAATCGAGTTACTATCCCTGAATAAGTATTTAGAAGCCCTTACTACTTCATATTATTTTTACACCACAGATAACGTTGGTCAAATAGTCCTCTTGGGACTACCGGAAGAAATCAATAAAAGGCAATCTTTAGTCAATCCCTACTTGATAAACATAATGAAAGAGACAGTACATCGTATTCTGGACAATACTTTTAATAATGAGAATTATTTGAGTTTGTACTTTGATATCTTAAGTATGTTTGAAGCTCAAAATCAAAATACTGATGATGTCATGGACTTATTGGAATCCTTATTTGAATTTAATGATGAAAGAATTTATTTTGACGTATTGGAAGATTATTTAATTACCAACTCTATAGGTCGTCTTCCTCCCATAATATTACGAAATTTGGTTCAATATTATGCAACTAATAATAAGGGAGATCTATTAACTGAAATTTTATGTACAATAGATGTTACTCCTTTGGATATTGATTTGACAATTCAGATTTGTAACAAATTTCATCTTAATGATTGTTTAATTTTCATTTGGAATTATTTATTGAATGATTATTCTACTCCATTTATCAATTTTATTGATGATATCAAAAATTTTGGTGAAACTGATGACACTCTTAAAGTGTTCACCTATATGTCATATATATTGACTGGAAGACAATACCCAATAGATAAGTTTATTGATATGGACCGGGAAATTGACGCCAAAAACAGTTTGATAAAAATATTGTTTAGTCATAATTTAATCACCCAGTATGATCAAGGGGAAACTATATTTCCTTATTTAACTTTATTACTCAAATTTAATTCCTTTGAAATGTTATCCACCTTAAATGAGTTTTTCGAAGACACTATTTTAAATGAAGATAGTTTTATTACAAGACAATACATAATTGATGCTTTGTTAGATATATTTGATGTCAATGAATTTACAAAGGATGATAAATGTAACTTGTCAATATTCATTTCAAGGAATTATCCCAAATACTGTCAATTTCTTAGGTTGAGTGATTCAGTATTGAATGAAATGATTGAAAATTTGTTGAATTTTAATAGTGATGATAACAAAATCGATTGTGAATTGGGGTTACAAAGTTTATTGTCAATATTTGAACCCTTTGATGAAAAACAATTGATAACGAAATTAAAATTAAGTAAATTCTACAATGTATTGATTAATATTTATAAATCAGAAGGAATGTATCATAGAACTTTACAATTATGGATGGAAAAATATGATCAAGATTTATTAGAAGATTATGGTTACGATAAATCATCTTTAGTCCTTGAAGATTGTCTTCGGAATGCTAAGCCGGGTACTGATAGAGCTAATTTGATCAAATTTATCAAGAATAATTTTGAAAAATTCATTCATATTGATATGACTAGTTTAGTAACGTTGGTCGACAAGTTTGAACCTAATTTACATGAAGTCATTACATCTGTTGGTGATGCTAATATAAGATATGATTATCTTAGTCAATTATTTAAAATTTTACATGCTAATCAAACTAATTCAAATCTTATTGTTGAATATATTAAACTTTTATGTCAGTTTGATAAAGGAGCCGTTTATGATTTTTTATTACTGAATTATCAATGGTTACCAAATTTTGAACCAGTCAAATTAATTTTAAAAGATAATCAACAAATAGATGGATTATCAATATTATTACTTGAAGAGAATAAATATGAAGAAAGTTTACAAGAAATATTGAATAAATTTCATGAATTATATAAACAAGGAGATATTGAGATATTTGATTATTATTATAATTTATTCATTAAAATCTGTGAAATGCCAGGAACTTATAAAGATGAAGGGAAAAAATTGAATTTAAATGAAACCATGTGGTTATCATTAATTAATAAATTGATTGAATTTACTCAAAATGATAATTCGGAATTTTTGAATGAAAAAATCTATCAAAGTTTTAGAAAAATCAGTGATGTAAAATTAAATCCTAATGATAAAAATGAAACTTCATTTTTAAAAATCTTTAATAATTTTCTTGAAAATTCTCAAAATATAACTACATTATTAAATATTAAAAAAATCTTACAAGAAATAATCATTTCTTATAGTTATGAAAGTGAAATTTTAAGAATTGGTTATAAAATTATTAATGAAAACATTTCCCATCAAATAAAAATTATTGAATTTGATCATTTAAAAGGGTGGTCAATTTCTTGTAAATATTGCACCAATTGTAATAAACCATTATTTGGTGGGAAAATACATAAAAATAATTTTTTGGCATGGGAACAAACCCAATTAAAAAAATTGTTCCCCTTGGAAAATAAATCCAAAAGATTCATTACCAATAAAGATTTCCATCATTTAACCCTTGTATTCTTTAAATGTGGCCATGGGTATCATCAAACATGTCTCAAAAACTTATCTAGTGAGGAACAATGCATCATTTGCTCACAATAATGTGTCCCTGAATATTTATAGTACAATATAAGAAATTAAGCATCACTTTATTGTTTATACTACTTTTTTGGGTCAATGACACTCCTTTACTGTCTCTGTTATAACTTATTATAACTTATTCATAACCGTTATATCCTGTCTTCCCCTTTGGCTCATCACCACTCCTTGCGGCAGCTATTTCCCAATTAGGAAATGTCTAAATAAATAAAAAGTTTGCAACTAAATTTAGTCCCGTAGTTAACCACGTCTTAAAAAGGGACATTCGTCCTAATATAGAGAATTGATTCATATTATTCGCTATGAGTTATTATAGTGATGATGATTTATTTGATGATGAAACAAGAGCTCCTTCTTTAGATCTGAACCCTGGTGGTGGACGTGAGGTCAGAGATTATGATTTTCAGAATAATAGTCAGGCCCAAGGTTTCGGCAATAGCTTTGTTGATGAAAGTTTCGGCAATAATGATAATAGCAATATCCATAATACTAGCAATAATCCTTTTGATGAAGTCAACAACCTGGAAATCCCCGCTCCTTATGGGTATAATCGATACTCAGTCCATCAACAAGGATATCCTCAACTGGCTTCATTTATGCCACCACCTCCTCCAGAGTTATTCACTCAATCATGGCATCCAGAAAAGCAAAAATCAGGCTCCCAATATAGTTACAGTACTATGGTGGATGATGAATCTAACGAAAAATTAGCTGATACCCCTAAAAAAATAAGATCCAAAAAGAATGTAGCATTTAATGCCTCAGAGCCAAGGATACCCAGTAACACTTATAATGGAATGAATTATGATAATGATGATTTAGATATGGTCATGGACATGGACCTGAATGAGTATATGGACTCACCCATGGTCCCCAGAGTAATTGACTTTAATGGTGAAAATTATGGGATAAACCCTCTTGAAGATGCTGTTGGTAATGACTTTGATCCATTTGCTGATGAAGAATCATTATTCTCAGAAGCTAGTGACGAGTTTAGACGTAATGGTACTCTTAAAAGGTCCCAGTCTATAAGATATGACATGCATGAAGGTGGTGATAATAATTATGATGATGATGATGATGAATTTAAACCCAAATTAAACTATACCAGAACCATTAAAAAAGCCAAATTAGTTGATGGAAATTATGTGGTTGATTGTCCTGTTCCGAATTCTTTATTGGATACTTATGGACGGAAAATCATTGATTGTGGTCATGAAATGAAATTTTTACGGTATTCAGCCGTTACTTGTGGACCATCTAACTTTCTTAATCATAAATATAATTTAAGACAACTGTTATATTCACCAAAAAGAGAGACAGAAATCATGTGTGTTATTACAATGTATAATGAAGATGAAATTTTATTAGCGAAAACCTTACAAGGTGTTTTTGAAAATATTCAAAACTTAACTAATAGAAGAGATCCTTGTTGGGGAGAAGATTCCTGGAAAAAAGTTGTAATAGTCATTATAAATGATGGAAGAATTTCCTTAAACAAAAGAACAGAAAAATTATTAACTGCATTAGGGATTTATCAAGAAACTTATGCCAAATCCAAAATTAATAATCAAAATGTTAAATCCCATTTATTCGAATATACTTCTACGGTAGGAATTGAAAAAATTAATGAAAAAATCCATCTTTGTTCCAATGATAATCCAGTTCAATTTATATTTTGTCTTAAAGAAAAGAACTCCAGAAAGATTAATAGTCATAGATGGGCATTTCAATCTATAGCTCCAGTATTAAACCCTCGGGTAGTCTTATTATTGGATTGTGGTACTAGACCCAATAAAGATTCATTTTATCATTTATGGAAATCATTTAATGATCCTAATGTGGCTGGTGCCTGTGGTGAAATGAAAACGGCATTAGGTCCAAATAAGAATTTATTAATAAATCCATTGGTAGCTGCCCAAAATTTCGAATATAAGATTTCTAATGTGTTAGATAAACCTATGGAATCAGTATTTGGGTTTATTTCTGTGTTACCAGGGGCCTTTTCTGCTTATAGATATGAAGCCTTATTAAATGTTAATGGTAAAGGACCATTAGAAAAATATTTTAAAGGGGAATTCTTACACCAAAATAGTCAAATTGAAGATGATGATGATGAAAAAGAATTAAAAGAAAAGAATTTCCAAGATGTAGGGATTTTCACTTCCAATATGTATTTGGCTGAAGATAGAATTTTATGTTTTGAATTGGTGGCTAAAAAGGGTTATAATTATATTTTACGGTATGTTAATGAAGCTAAAGCTGAAACTGATGTCCCAGAAACTATTGAAGATTTCGTGTTACAAAGAAGAAGATGGTTAAATGGATCTTTATTTGCTGCGTGTTATTCGGTGTTCCATTGGACAAAAATTTGGAAATCAAATCATTCCTTACTTCGTAAACTTGTTTTACAAATAGAATTTTATTATCAATTCTTAGTTATTTTAGTGTCATGGTTTTCATTAGCATCATTCTTTTTGGTGTTTAGAGTGTTAACGGCTAATCTTGGATCAGAAGAAGTAAACTTTGAAATTGGGAAATATTTATCAATTATATTTCTTTGGTGTTATGTTGCAGCCATTGTTATAACATTTGTTTTGGCCTTTGGTAATACCCCACGAGGAACAAGGAAATTTTATATGGTGATTGCTGTTGTGTTTGCCGTTTTAATGGCGTATATGTTGTTTTCGGCAATATACTTGGCGATTCATACAGTTCAATCAGTATTACTGGATTCCCATTTTGAAGTCATTATGTTGTTTACCAATCAAAAGTTCCGAGACTTGGTCATATCTATGGTTTCCACTTATGCCTTGTATATTGTGGCATCATTAATGTATGGAGAGCCAAGTTTCATGGTAACATCCTTTGTCCAATATATCTTGTTAAGTCCTACTTATGTTAACGTGTTGAACATTTATTCATTCTGTAACATTGATGATATTTCTTGGGGGACAAGAGATAAGCCCGAAGCCAAAAATTTGGGACAAGCCAAATCATCCAATAATGAAGATATTTTAATGGTAGTCAATGGATTAGAAAAAGAAATGAATGAACATTATTTGAATACCTTGGATGAATTAAGAACCATACCTCCACCAATTGAAAAAATCAACCAAAAGAAAGGAAAAGATGATGCATACTACGCTTTAGTCAGAACCCTTACCGTTTTAATCTGGATGTTCACCAATGCTGTTTTAGTCTGTGTGGTATTAGAGATTGGTGGAGTGGATAAGCTCATGCATCAAAGTGATGAATATACTCATATTTCACCCAATGCGGAAATCTTCTTATCTATAATCTTGTGGATTGTGGCTGGTTTAGCGTTATACAGATTCTTTGGAAGTTCGTTATACTTGGTGTTTAAGGTGTTCCGGCCATTGAAATGGAAGATGAGAAAATCAAGATCAAAGTAGGTTACGGTTTATAGAGTAATGTGATGACGATTAGAGGATAACAGTAGGATTTTTTCTATTTTATTTATTTTATTTTATTTTATTTTATTTTATTTTATTTTATTTTATTTTATTTTATTTTATTTTA